>JAUMHL010000028.1:2908931-2978773 GCA_032362345.1 Sandelia bainsii
CCTTACACTGTAAAGTGCCTTGAGATGACTTGTGTTGTGATTTGGCGCTATATAAATAAAGTTGAATTGAATTGAATCAATGTAACATTTGAACAGAAATAATATAATGCACTAAAGAATAATTATAGAGTCAGTGGGGAGATGTTCAAAGTCAGGTATTTGTCAGTCCTTGTTGAGTTGATTTCCATGGCTGTGAGGATGCAGCTGATGGTCACTGAGGATCAGGATTTAGTTGGTAATCCTATTTCAGTTGTAGGGTTAGGATCCACAAAAGCCTGGCTGCACAAATGTGATTCATTAAATCCATTCAGTGATTAAAGGTTTGTTCCACCCGGAAAGTCATAATGTGACCAGGGAGCTCATACAGAAATTACAAAAAGGACTGATGTCCCACAACAACCTTTCAGATTTCAAGGCTTCGACAGAACATGTGAACAAGCTGATGGTTTATATTAATCCACAGACTGGTCTAAACGCCACCAGTCATGTTAAGGTCAATGGGCTGATGGGAGAACTGAGGCTCTGGTATGGCCATCACATGTGATGCTGATGTGCTGAGAACAACAAGAAGAACAGTTTACACTCGTACGAGAGGCTGCTGTATGTCCTCTTCATTGTGCGCTCTGTAGTGACCTACCTGACAGAACGTCCCTCAAAGCCGAGTGACGTGATGAAGATGTTGATGAGGACTGTGAAGAAGACAAAGACTGTAGCTGCGTTGTTCATGCTGTTCAGCCTGCTGTGCTTCCTCACGTCGTTCAGATCGTACTTCGCTGCTCAACAGCAAACAGAAAATTAGCCACATTAAAAGCTGATGAGCAAGAGAAACAAAGAAAAGTATAAAGAAAACGAGTCCTTTACAAGAGCCAGACGTTTTCTTTTATTTAACTAATGTTGGCATAATGGGGGAAGGGTTATTTTGAAATTAAATATTATACAAGTGCTCATGAAAATTTCAGAAACTAAAATAAATGTTAAATATGCAGGTTATTTATATTAAAAAGAGAAAGAACACTCACCTCACAGCTGAGGTGAGTGTTCAGGGCACCAATCTAATTTTTTTTAAGACAGGCTTGAAAATCTTGTCATTAATACGCTTTAGAGGAGCTGCTCGGTGGATTTTGTTGCCAGTTGTCAGTCAAAGCCAGGTTAGCTGTTTCCAGTGTTTATGCTAAGCTAAGATAACCATCTGTTATCTTAGCTCAAGCTTCATTTAGCAGACAGTTATGACAAGGGCATCACTCTTTCCTGTAACTCCTACCAGGAAAGCATCATCTGATCATCCATCAAAACTGAAAAACCCCTTAAAATACTAACTCTGGGTGTTGTGAATCTTTACACCTTACGCCAACAATAACAATGGAGAAAAAAGTCTGAGTCACTTGCCAATAAAGACAAGCAGGAGTCCCACTATGATCTGTAACAGGATGGACAGGGAGAGCAGGACAATGAGGGGGATGTAGAAGTGATACTGAGGCCCCACATAGAGAGCAGTCTTCAGCTGGGATGAGTTGGCCATCAGCAGGGCGACGTCCAGCATGCTTTGAGCCGCACTCTTCTTAGTTGCATAATGATTTATGTTGATGGGGCGGCACACTTTTGCAGAGGGGACTGTCAGTGCCTGCAAGTATAGAGAGGAGATGTTAGGGAGAAAGTCGAGTCACATAGATGTTACTGTATATTACACCACCTTTGAAAAAAGGTGTATCTGCATCAAAGTTCACGTGCCATAATGATTTACTCCAACCACAGAGAGAGAGGTGCTGAGCTGGGAGTGGTAGGGCGACAGGTGGTGACTCATGTGAAGCGAAAGGCAGTAAGACGCATGTGCATGTGCAGAGAGAGTGAACTAAAATCTACACTGAATATATGAGCAGGAAGTATCTGACTACTGAAACTTGAGAAGGTGTGTTGAGCAGAACAATCACCTTAGCCCCACCTTCATCTCCCTATGCACCTCTGACAGTTAGTTTAGTTAGGGACTGTTTGTTTAAGCCACATAAAT
The DNA here is from genome assembly GCA_032362345.1 of Sandelia bainsii. Lineage (NCBI taxonomy): Eukaryota > Metazoa > Chordata > Actinopteri > Anabantiformes > Anabantidae > Sandelia > Sandelia bainsii. The sequence goes on from JAUMHL010000028.1 coordinate 2,910,937, forward strand.
GACAAAGACATTTTCTCTGGGCTTTGTCTGATCCCAGATGAGACATCACACCTGGGTGAAACTCTCGCAGAGTCATAAAGCTTCCATTCATCTCTACATAGAACTGACAACCATGAAAAGACACTGGTTTCACACAGGGTTATGTTACTTTTGACATTCCCATAAATACACTCTAGAGCAGTTTAGGAATTTCTAACCTACTACAAGTATTAAAACGAAACAAGAAAATAAAACACTCTTCAGCTAAATTGGTCACCACTAACAGACATATGCAGCCTATTACAAGGGTTAACTAGTACACAACACTTCAGGAAACAGCCAAAAAGAAATTGCAAACAAATCCGTTATAGACCCAGTGTGAGACTCAGTCTGGGTTCTATGGGTCATCAACACATTTCCGCCTTCCACACATCTTGTATAGCATGTATATTTAATTTTTACAAAGTAAAACATAATATATGTCTGATAAGTGATAATGCCAAATCAAAGGAAATGATGCAAATGACATCCGTCTATTACCACCAGCTTTTAGGGGTCTTCACATTTCTACAGGATTTGTCCTGTGTGTCCCTTTTTTTTTTTTTACAGAAATTATGTGAAATACAGTTTTGAGTTGTTCCCGTTACTCAAAGTGAACCAGTAAAACAATTCAGTGCTGTGTAAAGCAGGAACATATGGCAAACAGTCGGGGTAAACAACAATAAACTTGTCTGCAGTTATTTTCTAAAGTACACCTTTGCTTCTAGCTATTTCTTCTCCCATTAGTTCTTTATTATTCCTCTAGTATTATCGATCTGCCAACAATTTACAATTACATCCTTGGCTTAATTAAGGCAGCTGGGATTCTTATCACTTCCATCTGAATACTATATGTACAGCACAGTGCAGACCAAAACAGAATATTGCAGGGAGCACGCCTGTCAGTCTGTGTTTCTCACCTCTATCTCATTCAGTTTATTCAGAGCTGTGTCCTCTCCGTTCAGCCTGTGATCTGTGTCCATTCTCTTCTTTTTGATAACTCGTCAGTGGTAACTCGACAGGAAACTGTGTCTGTGTGCTGCTGAAGCGATGAATGACGTCCACTGACATGTAAAGACTCAGGGCTCACTGCTGCACTTGATGCAGAGAAAGTTTAAGGTGTAGACAAGACTAACAAGTAAGGCAGCTCCTCCTGTTACAGCAACACTGAAAAGGACCCATCACACCATCTGGATCCTAAATTACAGTGCAACTTCCCACTTTATACTAAAGTTCTTAAATACAATATATTCAGATTTAAGTTCAATATAATTGAATAAGAGCAACAGAATTTAATATAAAGATCGTACTCTTTCTACTTGATGTGTGATACGTTACAAAAGCTCTCAATATTATAAATGTTTTTGTTCTTTCAGTAATAAAAATCATTATCAGCACAGATGTAAATAAAAAAAAACACTACATTTTTATATTTATAAAATATAGTCCGAAGCAATTTACACTCAAATACACACAAGGAGTAATTTGGGATTCTGCATCTCATCAAAGGTCAACACGTGAACCCGGGATTAAACCACAAACTGCGCCGTTAGCAGTGAACCCATTCTACCTCACCCAACCTAAATTCTTCATGTCAATACAAAAAAACAGACACAATATATCAGAGAATCTGTAGCTTCTAATTTGTGCACTATGGAAGTTCGTTTATAAATTTGGGAAAAAAACCCAAGATAAGAAGATGAGTTTGATGATTATTTCTTATGTTTATTTGTGTTTTTTTTATCATTGTATTTTTCAAAATACATCTAAAGAAGGATTAACAACTTGACTTACGATCTAAATATAAATTAATAAACTTTTTTTTTTTTTTTTAATAGAACTGTCTAATCATGCTACCAGGCTTCCTTGACTTAATAATTGTTTTAGTATTTTATTTAGTTAATTTACCCTTCTATGTTGCGACCTATTGGCTTGTGATCTAAATAAATTTTTGACATTTATTAAATAACGTTATCTAATATTAAATAGTATAAAATATATAAAATTAAATAATTTGTGATTTAATAAACATGAAATTGCCTAATGCTTCCGGAAGTTCTTGACTACTTCCGGGTTATTTGTTTCACACACCACTAGACAACATGGCGGCTTCCTTCACCCTCCAGTCCTCCGTGCTCCGCAGGGCGCTGTATGGAGCTCTCAGTCTGCACAGCCGGACACCGGGACCTCCTGTCGCCGCCGCCGGGCTCAGGTTTGTGTGTATCGCTGCTCCGGAAGAGAAAAAGGCGGTAATATTAGAGTCTACGGAGGAATACAAGTTCGTAGAGCGGCTCATCCCCCCATCGCGGGTTCCCACGCCGCCTAAACACGCAGGACCCACCCCGTCTGGTTGGACACCTCCGGCAGATTCACCGCCGCCTCTGCCGTACATGATCCGCCGCTCCCGCATGCACAACATCCCGGTTTACACCGACCTGACCCACGGCAGCAGAAAGACAACGCTGGTACGGAGAGTGGAGGGGGACATTTGGGCTCTGGAGAAGGACGTGAAGCAGTATCTGAAGGAGGTGACGGGGAAAGAGATGCCCACACAGGTCAATGAGGTCACCATGACCCTGAAGGTCAAAGGTCACTTTGACAAGGAGCTGAAGGAGTGGTTGGCCAGCAAAGGCTTCTGACTGAGGGGATGAGATGGCGCAGAGCTTCCTGGACGGTCACAGCATCATCTCCGGGACCAGAGAGGACTCGGCACTGGGATGTCAATAAAAACCTACGGACACTGTCCAACAGTACTTTGAGACCTCTACCAATACAATTAGGACAGCTACCACCACTTTACTTTCATACCAAATGATGGATTCATAGTGTTAAACGGTGTACATAATTGTATGTTATGAATATAATATTAAATAGAAAACCAGATCTCTTGTTATTTTATTTAAAGAGCTTAATTTGCAAAGATATGAGTTTAGAAAGTCTTTATAACCTCGAGGTTAATACCAAGGTCAAACACGTGGAGAAAAACATGGCACAATGTCTGAGATGCAGCTCTTGGGATTTTATTTTTTGTATTTCTCTGAGCATTGCACAGTCTGACCTCGGGGTGAATGTGCTGGGACGTCCAGTCTTGGGCAGACTGGTAACCGTCTTGAGGGTTTTGCACTGATCTGAGGCTGTATTTGCAGAACACCAAGACAATTTTTATTATGTTTTGACACAACAACAAAAAACAGAACTGAAAGAGGGGGTACTAACTTTGGAACATGACTGTTATGAGTGGTGAAAAGTAACTAAATATTTACTTAGTACAGTTTTGAGGTACTTCTGCTACTACATTTCATAGACAGATATTGTACGTTTACTCCACCACACTTATTTGAAAACTAGAAAATAAAGTAATCATATGACTTTATCATGTAAAACCATTCAAATGCTAATTATTAGATTCCAAACATCATAATAATGTAGAAAAAGCTCCTTATCTTAAGAAGTGGTACCTCTACTTGTAACCGTGCCTTTTAAGACAGTTTGTGTACTTTGTCATCTCTAACAATATGATGCCTGTAAAAGTTACAACTGATGTTTAAAACATTAGAATTTATTAAGTATTTATACAATATTTACATTGAGTTCAACAAAGGACAAAATAAGTTTAAGTGAGAAACATGGAGTCGTGTTAAATTCCTCCTGCTGCTTACTGTACAGGAATTCATGTTAATTTCATATTGCATGTTGTGAATGATTACACAAAATAGTGAAGTTAAAATAACAGTGCACAAATACATAAAGATCAGTATAATTCAGCTGAGATATCAGTTGTCTCTTACTAGTTAAAGTCAACATGCTCATTTGTGTCCACAGTTCTGCTCAGTGTTTAAAAATTACATGTCACACTCCTGCATCGAGTGCTTTTACTTCAGCAGTAACTCCACCTTCGCCCTGATGGTTTTACGAAGTTCTTGGCTGGTGACCTGCATTGTGTTGATGTTGAAGATGCTTTTTAGATGTGAAGCAACGTGAGAAACTCTCTGCTTCGTCTGGTAAGTTCTTCCAATTGGTCAGCTTGATAAAAAGAGAAGAAGAAGCAGATGTTTACCAATTATGTAACAACATGCAGCAAACTTTGTGCGAGCGTGAAAGGCGACATCCACTTACGTAGTGTTCGCTTCTCTCCTCGGCTCCAGTAGCAAGCCTGTGTTTGTAGCTTGTTTACTTCCTCATTCATGGACACGGAAACTTCTGACAGTTCATTCAACATTTCCAGTTCCTGAGAAATGAAACAAGTGTCAGTTTAACTTGTTTTTACAAGTCAGGCTATTGTTGAGACAACACTTGTATGTTACCACCCATTTTCTACATAAAGTTGCTTCACAGAAACTTTATCGTAAGTCTCAAATATTCAGTTGTGAATGCATTTGTCTGAAAGCTCACTGAGTGAAAAAGCACCCATTCGTAAAACTGATAATAATACGCTGCTCTGTGTTGAAGATGGTAGCGTTATGAGCTGAGCCGTCCCACTTCACTTTCAAATTCCTAATCATCATATTATCTCTTATGGCCTAATCCTCCTCACTGGGGGCTTTGATAGGAAACTAATAACTTGTCCAACTAGACTGGGAGCTGAGAGTCATGGCAGAATGCTTCCTTATTACAGTGCGTTATCTTCCTCTTAGAAACTGTATTTAACAAGCAGCTTTTGCCACTTTGGTTAAATTGTATGACATAGAAGGCTGAGATATTTTTTGCTATTTTGGCAACTTAACTACTATTAAAGCGCATTTGTCAGTTCCACCACAACCAGGAGAGCCCCATGTGACAGGTTCACCCTCTCCAATGCTGAGTGTAGTTTCTTGCCTAACTGCAGGATCATGGCCCGGGGGAAGCCTGCATCTACCAACAATCATTTTGTTATTAAAACACATCATCAGGGTCTGTCATAAGTCCCTCATTGAATAAGTTTTGCCTGTTAACATTTCAATGTCTGTAAAAGCAATACAAGAGCAGTCACAGGCTACAGATTAAACTTCTTTTCTTCTTCTTTCTGCTGCTCCCTTTAGGGGTCGCCACTGCGGATCATCTGCCTCCATCTCACCCTATCCCTAGCATCCTGCTCTGTCACACCAACCGTCTGCATGTCCTCCTTCAGTACATCCATGAACCTCCTCTGAGGTCTTCCTCTTTTCCTCCATACTCAACATCCTTTGTCCAATATATTCACTATCCCTCCTCTGCACATGTCCAAACCATCTCAACCTTGCCTCTCTAACTTTGTCTTCAAACTGCTCAACATGAGCTGTCCCTCTGATGTACTAATTTGTAATTCTGTCCTTCCTGGTCACTCCCAATGAGAATCTTAACATTCAGCTTCGCCACAGGCTACAGATTAAACAAGCTAACACTATTAGATGGAAGACTGACAGAACAGCTTAACAGTTATCCTGAAGTTAGGATGCCTGTGTCATTTGTAATGGCTCACAAATTAACAGGACCCAAATCTGGTTCTAACGTTAATTACCATGGTTACCAAACAAGATAGGACACACTGTTGTTCTGTAGGTTTATCTTTAAAATCAATCAAATTAATTTTGCTCATCAATCTACACTCACACATAACCCACTATGACAAGTGAAACAGATTAGATGCATCGTGATTGCTACTATTGTGCCACCAGAACTTTTCGGAGAACTGTCTGGTCACCAGTGACGAAAAAAACAAAACAAAAGCCATGACAGGGAGGTCCTCGATCAAATGGGCTTCTACAAAGTACTGTAGTAATACTTTTGTGAATGAGAGATTAGTTTTGGGTTTTTAATACATTTGCTAAATTTCTAAAAACACATTTCACTTGGTCATTGTGGGTGTAGCTTGATGTGCATTTAACATTAAATCTACAACACAGGATGTGCAAAACGTTAAGGCGTCTGAATACATTGTGAAGAGACTGTATGTGTGAGTACCGTGTTGCAGGCCAGCAGTAGCTGGTGTACTCTCTGGAAGACATCGGTTTCTGTGCTGAAGCTGGGGGGATCTCTGCTGCAGTAAGCTCTCAGGTCTGTATCATAAACATGGCTGAAAGTGGCCATCAGCTGTTGAAGATCACATGCCGCCACACGCAGTGAGCCTGGAGAGAAGACGCCAGGACTCTGAGCCTCACTGTTCAGGAATTCACACTGAAGAAAAGAAAGCACTCATTACAGCCATGACTATGGGCTTATCCAGCCACGTGGTCACATGAACACGGTACCTCTGACCGTAGCTGCTCCAGTGCTGACTGAGTCGACTGTAGAAGGGAGGCAACATCTGCAGCCTCTTCTCTATTCTGTTTAAAAGATGACTTGGTGCCTTTGCGTAAAGCCCTGTGAGGCAAAAAAAGTAATAATAGAGATTCAAGAGAACAGAAGAAAACATGAAGGAAATACATTTAAAAGAGAGAATGAAAACATAGGGATATACTATGGTGGATTAACCAAAGACACTTTACATACTTTATATGTGCAGGCCAGGGGTCGAGTGTGGGTGTGAGCATCTGTGTGAGTTGAGGTAGATTCTCAGCAGTGAAGAGTTCATTCAGCAGTATCTCCTCATCGATCCTGGGCCCAGCAGACTTCTTGCAGCCTGGGACTAGAGTTAAAAGCTGCTCCAGGAACTGAAGCTGTCGGTGAGGACTCGCATCACCCTGGTTAAATTACACAGACAAAATTTTTTTTATTTTGCATGTATTGTTTAACATTATTATTTATAAATGGATTACATCTACGCTACACTCTCACCCTGATCAGGTCCAGATCACCTGCTTTGCACAACATCAGCTCCTGCCCAAGCACAGCCATTTCTGTTCATACAAAGATATATGAGGTTATTTTAGTCTGAGGGAAAACTACAAAATACAAACTAATTCAAAAAAATGCACCATCCCTGTGATTGTTTTCTTCCATTTGAGAGCAAAAGCTAGCCTTTGAAAAACAACTGTACCTTTATTCAAAACATCTGGGTCTTTGGATCTCATTGACAAGGTCTTGGAATTGACAAAGCTTGGGCTGATACTGCAAAGAGACAGGTAAAGACAGGGCAGAGAGATTTGTTTACATACAACTTATTTTTGACAGCGGAATGCCGTGATATTCGATGTAGCTCACTCTACCTGCTGCAGATCCATGCCAGTATGTCGGCGCGGTGCTGGGAGGGGGCACACAACAGCTGCAGCATGCTGTCTGCTTCCTGCAGGTACAGACCTTCCACCATAGGACAAGATGCAGCCTCAACAAAGACAAAACACAAACTTGCTCCTTCTTAATTGGAACACCAATAGCGCCATCTCTGATTTTTTTTACGTTAATTTTGTACATTAATGTTATGGTGAATTTAAACTGTAGATTCACTCCTTTTGTAAATTAAGTTAAGCTAACGTTAGATGACCTAATGACAGAGAAACGTAGCCGATTGTAGCTAAGTTAGCTAACGAAAAAAACGTAACACGAAAATGGGTGACAATACAACCAAAGCTTTCGATAGCATTAATAGTGTTAAATGTTATCTTCTAAATACTTTAACTTCTTTTACCTGTAATGCAGCATAAACATGTTGAACAAGTTGTGTTTCCTTCAAAGCACCCGCCATTTTCCAAACAACTTCCGGACTTCTTCGTCCTTGTTTATTAGCAAATTGCAGCCTGACGGAGCATTAGCGCCACCAACTGTAGTAAGACTTAACAGCAGCCGAGAACATAATTCAAAACTGAAGACTGTTTTATGCTTTCATGTGGTTTCTACTGGTTATTGTACTACATATTTTATTACGCCTGTATTTTGTTGACATGTTTAATCTCATGTTAATGTTTTTATTCAGGGATTTATTGCTTATTATAAGGTTTCAGTGGTTTGTCGTCCCCATAAACAAAAAACACTTGAAGCTTGAAGTTTTTTAGGGTTTTTCTCTGGAAATATTTGTTTGGATAGAGGTTGGCTAATAACGTCCAACAGATATCCTTTTAAAAAAACAGAAACTCTATAAAGATGTTAATGCAAAGTGTGTTTTTTTTTTTTGTTTTTTTTTTTTGTTTTGCTGTATACAAAACAGTTTTCACAATTTATTGCTGAACACATGTATCATGAACTAACATTTAGAACTACTGTACTTTGGAAAAATATTGTTTGGATTTATTGAACACAGTGGGCATATTTATATTAGAAATTTCATTCAGGAGAGGAACATTTATTTATTTACATAGACAGCAACAGAACCAGAAAAATCTCAAATCAAATATTAGTGAAACAGCTCAGTTCTCAACAATACATTCAGAGATATTTACTGATCCACAAAAAGACCAGAACGGATCGTGTTTTACATCCACAAACAGTAAAGAGCTGTACAGAGGAAAACTCTTCAGAAACTGCCAATTTAAATAGTGGGCAAAGTTTGACATTCAAATACCTGCACATAATAGAACCAGATGAAATGAATTAGATAATACATTTACAATAAAGAAACAAAAAAGAATCACACTGACACAAACAAAGACCATATTTTATAAGTTGAAAGAAATGTGGCAAAATCACAGGAACTGATGACAGGATGAGAAGCACAGAGAATCAGAACAGCCTTCATTAAATCCGAGGCTTCAGTACTTAAATAAAGGTACTTAGATAAAAATTTTAAAAAAAATTAAAAAGGGCGGGGGCACAATATAGGAAGGTGTGAATATGGTGAAAGTGAATAAACTGTCCATACAATGATGCTGAGGGAAGGAGATGTATAATCAACTGAATAATAAATAAAGTTAAATTTGATTTATACAATGATGTTCTGGGGACAACTGATGTGTGATTTCCTTTCCATATCTTGGGAGAGTGTTCTTTATAATATTTATTTATTATTAGCCTACTAGAATTAGCTTCAGCTCAGTGAGATCCTCGATCCACATCCTTTCCTGTAGGTGGCGGTAGTGTACCATTTCGTTGTTTACCACCCGCCGTAAACACTCACACGAAGGAGAAGAACTTCCGGGATGTGGGGCAATCGTTAACTAAGAAAATTCAAGCTAATTCTTGTTCACATTGCGATAAAGAGCTTTTTTGTTACATCAGAGTTACTCTGAAAAGAGTGTGATTGTCAGAAGACGGCGGTTTCACTGTCTGTAAGAGCTTTTATGCGAATAAAGTGTTACCGTAAGTCTACCGCACGCTTCGTCCACCATTAAGATGAAGAAAAAGAGCTCTGAGAAAAAACGCCATGTGGTAGCATGGGTCAACAAAGCTGAGTGGGATCAGGTTTTGGAGTATCTTTACTCCAAGGACTCCACCTTACAGAGACATGCTCTGCAGAGGGTATCAGCTTGGAAAGGCAGGTATGCAAACAGCACTCCCGTGGCAGTGGACTGTACGGCAGACCTGGTCAGGTGCCAGGTGCTGGACCGGTCAGGACAGCTGGACGGAGAGGATCTGGTTCTGCTTTATGGCGCAGCCCTGGTGAGGTTTGTCAATTTGATCACTGAGCGACAACAGGGTAGAACAGCCCGACCACTGAGGCGTCTGGCTGGGAACTTGAACATCCCAGAGTGGGTTGTAGACCTGAGGCATGATTTCACACACCGAAAGCTACCTACATTGAAATGGTGTCGAAAGGGGTGCAAGGTTGTTTTGGAGTGGCTCCAGCAGGAGTACTGGTCCAGGCAGCTGGGAGGAGGGTCTAATGGGTACTGGGAATCGCAGTCCGATGGAGAGGAGGATGAGGAGATTGACCTGAAACGCAAAGAGGATGAGCTCATTGCGAGACAAAAAGAAATGGAAGCCTACAAGAATGCCCGGGAACTTTTGATATCTTTTGAAAAGGAGCAGTACAAATCCCTCGAAGGGCTTCCTGCAGATAAAGAGAAGGTCTCATGGCCTTCCCCCTTTGCAGACATGAGCTGGTTACTGGGTGAGATCAAGCAGTTTGCTTTGGAGTCAACTGATTTACTGGTTGATGTTTTGTTGGAAGACGGGTTCATGGTTCCTACTTTTGAACAACTGGAAACATTAGGTTGTGACACTTCTGACAATGCCAGTCCCACTGAACCCAGACTTCCTCAAACATTTCTGCGTTTCTGGCTGCCCCTCCTGAAGATGCTTAACTCACCATCCTTTATTCTCGTCCTTCTGGAGAAGCTCTTTGTTGAGCTGAAGCTGCTTGTCAAAGAGAAGAACAGTCACAGGGCTTTTTACCTTTCCGCTTGGATTTCAGAAGTAATTCTCTGTAACAGCAATAAATGTAACTACCATTATGAAAAGAAGGTACAAAATAGTAGGAATAATAGGAAGGCCAGGATGAAGGACAGGATTTTTGTAAATCGCATCCAGCTGAGGTGGCAGCAGCTGCTCTCAGCATGCCTGGATGCTCCCTGTAACAGCACGCCTCACCTGCTCCAGCTAATCCTGAATGACATGGAGCATTCTCTCCCTCTTGAAACCCGACAGAGGCTGCTTCAGCTCTGCTCCATCTACACCCAGACCACTCACTCAGAATGTGATCCTTCTCCGGAGCAGAAACAACAGCCCATCTACACACTGGAGAGCTTGCACGAGAAACTGAAGCATTCACGGCACCACAGCCATGCTTTGTATTCCACAGCCGACTCTGAGCGGAGCGAGTCCTCGCAGGAGCACAAGTGGACGGATGCTCAGTCTGAAAAGCTGCTCAGAGGATCTCCATGGCAAGTGTGTGCTGATAAGGTTTTGTGGAAGAACTATCCTCTTGGTAAGGTTCCTGGACAGTCCGATGACCCTTCATGCCTCATGGTAGAAAACTACTCAACAATAACTGCCTTTGACCAGCTGGTGGAGTTGGAGAGCAGCACAACACACAGTGTCCCAGGAGCCTCAGCACCAGTGAGAACAGCTGATGGCCCCATTTGGAACCACAGTGATGTTAACAAGCTGAAATCTGGACTACAGCTTTTTTGAGTCATGTTGTTATACTGTGAAATGTAGGCCTTTAATTGCTGGCACTATTGTTGAACTAGTGCTCTCAGTTGTTTTGACACGTGGAAAAAGAAACATAATGTTTAAAATAAACTGAAATGTTAAACAGAATTGACTGAACAGCAGTCTCCCGTGTCTTAAATATGAGGATCTGGTGCTCTTCTCTGTTATATCGTTAAATATTTGTTTAATACAAATGTGTGGCTACTGTTTTCTTATTAATAAAATGTCAATGAAAAGTTAAGACTAATTCCCATTGTAATGTGAAGAGTCCAAGGTGACATCTTCAAGTGTTAAAGACTCGTTTTAAAGACATTTCTTAGATGGAAAAACTGATATTGATATTGAATATAAATGTCCATTGTAGCCTTAATGTAAAGCATTTGTAAAAGGCTGTTTCTTGTATGCGGTGTCTTCAATATTTTCATTAGGTGGCTAATACAAAAGTGAAATTAGTGCAGTCACGTTTAACACATTCAAGGAATCATTTACAGAACATAGTAAGGTATGAATGTGAGACAGATTTGAGATACATTTAATTCATTATGATGTACAGGGAGACGGAGTAGATGGGTTTTGGAGTAGATGTATTTCAGTTGAAATCCCAGCAATGTTTTGTTTTTTTTTAATATTGTTTTCTGTGCACTTAAGTTGATTAAAAGCTTTTCTATACTGAAGAAAAATTGTGTGTTATTTCGAGGTGTGTGATTTGTGGAGCTGAATTGTAGTATAATGGTTTGGAAAGGATGTCTAATGTGGAGGACGATTAGTTGCTCAGTGAGCAGGCATTCTGTTTAGGAAGGCATTCAAAGAACACAAGCGTCTACTATTGTAAAGGTTAATGCAGAGCAACACACATGTTAAACTACTACTTCAAAGCTTATATCCTGTCATTTTAAGACGGTGTCAGAGAGGTGTTTATGAGCTTGCATGACTGCACTATCAAGTGTAACTGCTGCCCTGCGAGCAAAGATAAGGAGGGCTTTTATTTTGTATAAAACGTCCGGAAGTGTCTACGGAGGTCGACGTTGGTTGCGACTTCAGTCTTTAAACGGCGCAATCTTTGTAGCTGCGTATTATCTCTAAACTGTGAGCGGTTGAGAAAGTACACTGTAACTGGCACCGTTTCACCGAGGGACTCATATTTTGTTGCTTATTATTGCATTAATTTCTCACTCTGTACGGTAAGTTGCTGGTTGTTGTGGCGTTAGAAATTGCTGCGTCATTCATCTGTTGTTGAAGGCTCATGTCTCTATCTAGCTAACGTTAACGTTAAGCTAGCTACGTTAGCTGTAGCGTTCGCTTACAAAAAATGAGCGAGCACTCGCTGGTTCACAGTTGAGATGTTTAATGCTCCAAAATATCCAACAGATTGGCTTAATTTCAGGTCAAAGTTCGCCACATTCGGCTAACGTTAGCTGTGTGCTGCTAGAATAACCAAGCTATAGCATTAGCAAGATAATGCTATGGCGCTTAACGTTACGAGTAATATTTGTCGTATAGCGTCGACCGGCTTAATGGACCTCGACGTTTTCTGACGTTTATGGTGAATGTGAAAAATGTGTATTATAATATTCAGGAACACGCGTTGCTTATACACAATTAATTGTGAAGCATTTAATAATGTTAGTTAATGCTATTGGGCCTGGCTACGACGTTAGTAGTACGTTTTGCTAACGCACACCTCAGCTATTGTAACCTTACCGCGTGTTAGAAAATGGAGGGCGACGACAGCAGGAGCATGTTTATGACACCTAATAATAATAATAATAATAATAATAATAATAATAAACAGAAATTTAGCTCAGTGTTGCACGTTTATGCACTGTACACTTGTGTTTATCTGCAGGTTTGAGCAAATAACAGCTTGAATAATTGAATAGTGTGTTACTAAAGTTACTATTAAACAGAGTTAACTTGATTGCGGAAATGTATGTGCTAACAGAAGAACAAATATTTAAGCAGTGAAGTGTGAAGAATAAATACTTAGCAACCACATTGCTTTAATATATCTTTCTAAGCCCACAGTACAGGTGTAAAGAGTTGAACCACTGAGGCTTTTAAGTTAATTTGCCTTTACTTTGCCAACCTGACCAAAGGTTGCATAAAATTATTTAGGATGTGTAGCTGTTCATTGTTGCAGGATCATAAAGTAATGTTATATTTAATTTGTCTCCACAGGTGAGAAATTATATTTTCTGGACAGCGCCCTTGTGGACCCCATCATCAAACCAAAATGATCACCAGAAGAAGAGGCCGCACTGTCAACAACTCTGAGGTGCAGCCTCTTGAGGTTTCAGTGGAAACTGTTGAAGATTTCCCAGATGCACCCATGGAGTTCCCAGCTGATGATTTTGACACGGCTGGCATAGAACTAGATGACCTGTTTGAAACTGAAGACTTAAAATGGGCACTTGAAAGAGATACATCCTCCCCACTGTTTGACGTTGAATTGGCTGATCTTGGTGTGTACAGCGTCAAGGATCAAGATTCAGGGATTGAAGCTTCAACAGCGTCATCTCCAGAAAGAATGTCATCTGCCTTGAAGATCAAGAACAGACTAAACCAACCAAGCAACATGATCAACAAAAATGCCATTGCTGCCAGATTGAATCGTCTCAAGAAGAAAGAATACGTCAACAGCTTGGAGAAAAAAGTTGGCATCCTGTCGACAGAAAACAACGTACTCAAACAGGAAAATTCGCAGTTGACCAAGAGAGTGGAAGAGTTGGAAGATGAGACCAGGTACTTGAGGGCTGTGCTGGCCAATGAGAGCATGTTAGCTCAGCTGTTGTCCAGGCTGAGCGGTGTGAATGGGATGAAATTATCTTCCTCGCTTTTCCAGGGGCCCAACTCAAATGATCACGACTATGCCTTACCCAGGAAGCGTGTGAAAGTGGAGGAGAAAGAGACATCTGGCGGCGTGTGTCTGCATGTGGACAAGAACCATGTCTCAGTGGAGTTCTGCACTAAATGTGCAGAGAGTGCAAGCACATCGCTCAAAATGTAGGGTCAAGTACTTACCTCTGTTTTCAGATATTGAGACTGAACTTGATATGGCTCAGTGTACTGAACTGCTTGAGGGTTGATGAACACTGTTGAGTTAGTTAAGATTAACTTAAAACTGCTGAATGTGCATGTGTTTTGTGTGATGATGGATTGAGTACACGTTACTGCTAAACCTTGTTGACAGTTTCTTCTAGGTAATGGTTGATCCACCATGCGGGAGTGGCTTTCTGAACACCTTTACCTGCTTGACTCCATGGTAAGGATCAGACAAGAAAAGACATTTTTTGTTTTGTTTTTCACAGGCTTGAGGCATTTGAGCAGCGACTGTAGTACTTATATTTTTAAACAGTTCTTGTTCCCAGTTAGTGAATTTTGAATACTGTCTATCATTTCTTTTGCTCATGGTTTGTTACAGGAAATGATTTGATTTTAGTTGACATATTTAAAGTAAAGTTAAATAAATCCTGAATAATATGTTAAGATTAAGGTGACGTTCCACAAAGAGTGATTTAGAGTCAATGGTCAAATTGGAAACATTAAAATTCATGGAAAAACATAAGTCTGTATTTACTTTGCTTTTTGTAAAAATGAATCTCTTTGTGAACCTGCACCATTGTACAAAAGAATACCTTCATTTAGCGCCACCTATTTTTCTTTATGCTAAAGTGGATTCTGCTGGTGGAAGGTGAAGAGGCTGGACACGCTGCTGCCAACATGGCCTGGTATTTTTTTAAAAGGTAGTATCGGTAACAAATGGTATACGTGATTACATTTTACCAATACTCCACCACATCGTCACCTGTATATCTTGTCTGTGTAGCTCATGCAGCAATTTTTGCGGTGCTGGCTACAGCTGCTCCATTATTTGGAGCAGTGATACCACAAGCTGAATAGTCTCATAATTATGCCTTGTATATATTTAGATATTTGAATGTATTCATTGAATACATCAAAAATGACCTGTTTAAGTGGTGTAATTGCCAGTTTTCATCAAGTGTAACAAAATGTAAATGTGTACATAATGTTGAATACCTATTGTTTGAGATAAATGGCTTTTGAGAAATGGACAAATAAATCATATTTTCATTATGTTTGAGCTACAAATATCTGCTGTGTCTTGTTCTGTACTGTTGATATTAATGCATCTCTTTTTCTCTTTCTGAACAGCAAGCTCTCTGCCGATAAAGGTCTTACTTTTCCTGAACATTTGGGTCAAGTATGGTAAAGGTTGTCAAAACAAATGACCAAGATCTAATTTGATGGAAGTACAAAAAAAAAACCCACATTAAAGATCCCACAGAGTTAAATCATCTAGCTCAGTGGTTCTCAAAACTATGGTACGCGACCCACTTCTGGTACGCAGGTTCCCTCTAGTGGTTCACAGGAACACCCGAGAATTTTTACGAAAATTAAATAACATTAAATACACACTACTATAGTTTACGGGTGAACTGTCTCCGCTCACTGCACAACGTCTGACTTTTATACACTTTACATCTCCATAAACATTACTAACAGCATTAGAGTAACAACATCCTGAATTACAAGTGTTAGTTTAAATTAACTATACAGTGTTTTCATTCACATGATGATGTAACAGAAATCTGGTATCTGAAGTCTGTCATGATTTAGAACCATGTCCAGTTTTGTTGGGGAGGTTTCATTCAAACGCACATGCTGACACGCAGAAGGCAGACAGCTGGGTGCTCACACTTCACCCGTTTGAGCTCTCAGGCTGTTTTTATGGACAGAAACAGCCTTATTCACAGACATCGCTGAAGTCTTTGTTGATCAGGATGTAATGTTAAATCACCTATTTCTGAATCCAGAGTGAGCTAACGGGTGATCTCATGGGTGAAGTGTGTGCATTTGCGTACAGCTGTCTGCCTTCTGCGTGTCAGCGGGAACCAACTTTAATCAATTTAGCGACGTTATTACCGGTGGTGAAACGGAGTCATGTGATCATTGTTGCTACGCTACAAATGGTAAAAAAAAGAAAGTAAAGAGTTGAGTACTCCAATGTAGCGGAGTAAGAAATTCTTCACAAATCTACTCCAGTAAAAGTAAAACGTATGGTGCAATAAAACTACACCTAGAAGTATATTTTTTTCAAAAACTTACTAAAGTAAATGTAACTCACTACTACCCACATCTGGTCATAATGGTGGTACTGGGAGAGACAAATATTTTTTGAGGTGGTACCCGGTGTAAAAAGTTTGAGAACCACTGATCTAGCTCATGTTTTAACCCATTTACTTCATAATTGGATTACAGCCAATTATTTATCAAAGGTGTCATAAAAAAAAATACAATTAAAATCCAAATAGGGGCGTTTCATAGGCCTGGGTTGGTCCGCCGCTGTAGTGTTTCACAATAAAAGCATCCCACTAACATTATAGGAAAAAGTGTCTTTTTGCTAAGTTAGCAGCACTTCATTAGTTGTGCCATTGTTGAGAGAAAAGGGTGTCCATGTGAAAGTCTATCTGTGCAAGGATCTCACATTTTTACATGTAGTAATTTGGTAGAATCATTTATCCTCTTGCAATTTAGCTACAGAACAAGTCAGCAAAATAGCTAAGTCACAGACAGGATATGTTTTTAAGTAAATAGGAAGAATATTTGAAGCAAGGCTGTTGAGCATGAAGAGATGGCTTGTTTCACCATGTTGGGACGACTGAGCCGAAAAGTTTTGCTTGGGTTTTTCTTCGGTGGGGCATAGGGACCATCAGTCACCAATCTTTGGCTGAGTGCAGTGGGCGAGAGGGGTGTTTACTGCTTGTGGCTGTTCACAGCAAGGTTTGGTGTGATTAACCAGCTATAGAGGAATCCTAAATGTGCACAGGCTTATGTGTTTGAAATGAGAAAGCACTGCATGGTGTATTCTTTTGTGTGTCGCCGGTTTTAAAGGAATAGGTTCGCCGTTATGAAAATGCACTTTGGTTTCTTGCTGAAATATCGATGGTAAAAACATTACTCATGTCTGTATATTTTCATGTTGCTACAGGCAGCTGCTGTGCACTGAGCTTAGTGTGAAAGCTTAGCAAAGTTCTGTCCAAAATATCTAATATTAAAGCTTGGTTAGGTTAGTCCATATAGACACATAAGTGTAAAAGTGTTTGTGTGGGTCAGTGACTTGACAACATGACGGCTGGAAACTGAAAAAATAGTCTATCCAGAAGAAATTGGTCTTTTACAAAATCTCCTGTTACAAACGTGAGGATTTGTTTAGATTAAACAAAGATTAGTGAGTCAGTCAGTGTAGTTTAGAGACTAATTAACTTTGTTAGTTTAAGATAAAGTCGAGCTAAGTTTCAGCCAGTTCAGTCTTCATGTAATATCAGTGCTGAATATTTAAAACTAGAAGTGAAACTGGTACAATGGTTGATTGATATTGCAGTCTTAGCTGTGCACATTAAATCAAACTAAATGACTGAATTATTAAAAAAAAAAAAAAACATTTGGTGAATAACATCTACACTGAAACTGAGCTGAAGTAAGTGGGCTAAAAATGTTCTAAATAACACTGATTTTGCAGAGCTTCAGTATTCAGAGTTTCCTCTATTGTGTTAATTAAAACCACACAAGAAGATTTCAGCTACCGAGGTTTAATGAAGTTTATTAGCAACAGTAAACTGCTGAATAGCTGTTGCAAACGTGGAGAAATGTGCTTTCATCACACACATGCTGTCGGTTTTCATCCTGTACTAGATGTGTATTTTCATGCAAAGTTGATTACTTGTGTGCAGTAGAGTCATTATGAACTTTGTGTAAAGGTGACTGGAACAACATGATACACAGGAAATCAAACAAGCTACAGTATATGAAGGGAACCAATTGCAAATTTTGGA
The DNA here is from genome assembly GCA_032362345.1 of Sandelia bainsii. Taxonomy (NCBI): domain Eukaryota; kingdom Metazoa; phylum Chordata; class Actinopteri; order Anabantiformes; family Anabantidae; genus Sandelia; species Sandelia bainsii. Next base: position 2,928,729 of record JAUMHL010000028.1, read on the forward strand.
GAGAAAAAAAACGATGACACCATCTGAATGTTTGATTAGCTTGTTTTTGTCTCCTCTCTTTTTTCAGTATACACAAGTTAACACTTAAAGATCATGTTTATACTATTCATACTAAGTAAGTATCCTAAGGACAGAGTTTACTTTAGATGCCATATTCAAGCAGTAACATCACTAAAGAAACTCAGAGACCAGTCAATAGATTTAAGTAGTTTTGTGATATGCATTGTGTGCTTTGATGGGTCAAAAGTGCCAATTGGTGTGTTGCTATTTTGACACGTCACAAAGTCCAGATGCAGATAATGAGATGAGATACCTTCCCTTGAGTCGCCATTTACTGGAAGATGTGAGTGCAGTGATGAATTTACTGATATTTAACCAGCCACCAGCATTGTTCAGACCAATGGTATACTTGATACAGGAGCTTACCGTGCCTCCTTTTACTTGTGACGTGTGTGGAAATCAGTCGTGCCTCAGGTGAAACGGTCACACTTTAAGGTAAGAAGATGAATGAAAAATGATGTTTTAGAAACCGAAGCGATATTTTCACCTGCCTGGAAGCACTGGTTTAACAAATGACATGAAATAAATCATATTAAAAGGAGAGAACTTACCTGTGCCCAGCACACTCAAGTTCAAGTGCAGATATTGTCTTCATGAGTTACACTTTTGTGGATTTAAATCTGTATAAAGTATAGTTGCCATTTTTATATTTTAAAGACAAATACCAAAAATTCAGTTTTCTACACATAGGTCACATCTTTGATTAAACCTCACCTTATGATTCCAATGTTTCAGTTTTGGGAAGAACGTGTGAATGACCTCATTTTCATCTTGCTTCTTTGGTTCTAGTTTGGAGAGTACATTGATATATAGTATTTAAACATCCTTAAACGTTCCTCTGCTTTGAGACCAGATGAGCTTTTCAAGTGAAAATGTATGATTGCTCATATTACAGGGTTACAGGCCTGCTCCTCCAGATGACATCACCTGAATTAACATCTCTCTTCAAGACATCATTTGATTTGAGTGTTTCAGCCAGAAGCAGAGGGAAGCTTAATTATAGCTATTACTTAGTCCACTCTCCAAACTAGCACCATAAAAGCAATATGAAAATCAGTGAAGTTGCCATTTTAAGTTTTGCAGCAAGCTATGAGGTACTGTAAACCCTGTCAACCACCACAATATTAAAGTCACCAGTTTTGTGACTGCATAGCTTTACATGCAGGATTGTGCATAGATCCAAATGACAAGGAAAAAATGAGTACACTGCCTCAAAAATCAGATTCTGTGTACAACAGAAATGACATTTACAAAAGGCAACTGTTACTGCATGTTGGAGAAACGGCCACAGAGGAATGGCTGTGTTCACCTTGCTCCATCTCTTCAATCCAACCTGTAAGTGGCACACCTAAATGAAAATGGTTTGGTCAATACAGGGTTATTTCATGGCGACTAAATTGTGTTTGAGATTATAATTTGAAGTTTATTATTATTATTATTTAATTAGAAGTAACCACCTAGAGGAGAAGCTGTTGGTGTCCTTCTACCGCAGCGCGGTTGAGAGAGTCCTCACCTACAGCATTACAGCCTGGTATGCCAACTGTACAGCTGCAGACAGGAAAAACCTGCAGAGGGTCATAAAAACATTATTGGCTGCCCCTTACCCTCCCTGGAAGACATTGCCGGCAAGCGGTGTCTCAAGAGAGCAGGGACGATTGCTTCAGACCCCTAACACCCAGGACAACACCTGTTTAACCTCTTGCCCTCAGGCAGAAGGCACAGGTGTCTAAAAAGCAGGACTAATAGACTTAAAAACAGCTTCTTCTCCTGGGCCATAAGAACTCTGAATACAAAAATGGCGTATGCCTCCTGAATGTGTGTGTGTGTATGTTTGTCTATTAATTTCCTGTCGTTTTTTTATTCTCCTCATAGTTGCACATTGTATATATTGTTCCTCGATTTTTTTTATTATATATTTTTTTAAACTATTTTATTCTGTCTTATATACTATTTTATACTACCTCTGACTGCTGCATCGGCCGGAGACGCAACGCAATTTCATTGTATACTTGATGTGCAATGACAATAAAGGCTATTCTATTCTATTCTTCTATTCTATAATTAGGCTACAAACAGACTCGATAAAATGAATAACTTGATTACCTGTCAGACATTTCGGTGATAATAAACACTTCCTCTCTTTCAAAAAAAAAACAGGTCAAGTTTAAACCTTAAGCATCATTGTGAAAAAACAACACAGGACCACACACACTTTGTCAAAGTTATTATTGTAGAATACTTTGATGTAGTTTTCTTTCATACGGACAAAAGGTGTTGGACTTAATTCCCATTAAATTCTCTTAGATTTCCATACAGATTTAGTCTACAGTATACAGGTGTGTTCTTTCTCATATATAGATATTTATTCGCTTAAATAACAGGCAGGTAACTCTTTAATATATTCAATAGTCTTTATGATTTTTTTTTTCATTTTTTTTTTCATTTCAGCACAGTTAAGGCTGCATTTTCTGTCCGCAGAACAGCACTGCATTGTGCAAGAAGGGGGAACCATTCCGCACACAATATTTACAACAGTATGTATAATGAATAATGTAAAACCTTAATTTCTTCCCATCGTGATATGGCAGTAAATACTTCAGCAGCAGATCTAAGAGAGCAGCCTAAACAACGCGCGGTCGCATTGTACTTCTGCAGTCTCTAGCTCTGCATCACCTTCTCGCTCTCCATCCTGTCTGGGTCCCCAGTTTGTCCAGTCGTATAGATCATAATGAGGTACGTTTGTATCTCCTGTTCCCTATTTACAGATTGGTGTCTCTGGTCTTAAGAGACTATAGCATCTCCACACCTCTGCACACTTCAGGGGCTGTTCAAAGGACAGAAAACACAGCCCTCAGAATATGCTCAGGAGAATGTGCAACTGACTTTTTTTCCATCAGTGGGAGCACCGGTGGAGAAAATCAATAATAATAATAATAATAATAATAATAATATACAAGCGCTTCCATTTTGTTGTTCCTCTCTTTACAAAAAGCAATAGGATTAAAAGAAAGAAACATAAAAAAAAAAGTGTAACAGGAACATAGTACCTGTAAATCAAAGATGCACATGTGCACATTTGGGCGATCTGTACAGTAGTGGTGCAGTTGTACAATTTATAATTTTGATAAATATATTCCTTTTTCACATTGTGTGTTTTGCTTTCTGTGAAACTGTCTCACAACATCATGATGTAACATGGCTGGACGGATGGACAGAGATGGCTGGAACTGGACAGTCAAATTTACACCACTGTAGATTATCCGCCTGTTGTTTGGTGTGTGTCTGCGCGTGTGCCTCTGTGTGTTTGTATACCGCAGAAAGCGCTGACGGAGCTGTGCTAAGAGGTGCTAAAATAGAATAGGTCAGATTTGAGCAGGATATGAGTGTGTGTGTGTGAGAGAGAGAGAGAGAGGAGGAGAGCAGATGTGGAGAGATAGTAGCACACAGTAGTGACAGTAGCCTAAATGATTTACCAACACATAAAGAGTGACATTAATGATACCAAATGCATGCTTTAAAACAGACAGACCAATACAATGTCACCACCCGCCGACTCTCACAGGTCGGGCCGGGATGGTGAAGATGATGATGAGCATTCAAGAAGACAGAGTTCTGTACAGGTAAGGGTGTTCCCAGAGAGCCCTGCGCGCATCCTGAAACAGAACTAGCAGGACAGACATGTTCTCTCGCCGTGTTTGCATGTGTCATCATCCCTGCTAGGCTGTTTTACTAATCCTACAGCTGGGTACAGGTGTTGACATGGCAGTCTGTTGCATATTGTCTGCTTTTGACTTTCTCTGGTGGTGGGACCGGTTGATAATGCAGGCAAGTCAAAAAGGGGAATAACCGAGGGAAAGAGGAGAGAGCCGGGGAGAAGGAGTAAGGGGTTCCAGGTTTGCATTGAATTGCAGTCACGCTCTGAGGCAACATGAAGTCAGCGGTTCACCCACACCTGGTGCAACACGGGATACAGGAGGGCACTCTCACACCCAGCGTGGAATGTGATGGAGTTGTTTGGAATGTATGTTACGCTGAATGTAGAGGTGGAGTTCAGCGAGGTGACGTTGCAGCCGCTGTAACATGGGTGGCTGTTGTAGTGGTTTTTTTTCTGTTTTTTTTGTGTGTGTGTGATTATGTGTTGAGGGGGTGGGGGTGTTCATGCAGCACGTTATATCCTTTTACATTCAACATAATATCTCCCAAAGCAATAGCAATACTTTTGAAGCTTAGTAGCTTTCTTGCCAATAGTTAGATGAGAACATCTTCACAGTGGAGAGGATGTGGTGTAACTCAGGCTTGTGTGTTGGCAGCAGCTGGAAGTTACTCAACATTCTCCCTTAATCCCTGATCCTGATGTCCACATTGTAAATCTACCGTGCTGCTGTATTGTGTAGGAGCCATTTTCACTTATATCAATGTATTTGTGGTATTTATGTTTAGACCCTTAGCACAAAGGGGCAATTCCCAAATTTGGATAATAATAAAAGTTGTCATGTGGGCATTTTTCATCAGAGCATGCATCAAAACAAATGAGTGTGGCTTTTTAAGTGTAACAAATACTCACTTATTGTACATATGACACCCATTGCATGTCTTTTAAGCCTTAAATGAGGGATTCCTCCTTTGATGCTCTTCCTGATGTTTCTTTTCCTTATTTAAGTTGAAGGTCAAAGGTCAGATGATGTCGTATACTGTACCGACCTTAAAGCCTTTTGAAGGAAATCTGTGATATTATTTAAATTAAAAAAACAGTTGCTGGTTAGCTTAGCTTAACATAACAACTGCAACTAGATAAACGAGCTGTGTCTGAAATCAACAAAATCCTTCTAGCAGCACTTCTAAAGCTCACTGATACTTTATTTCTCATTTGTTTAACCCAGCAAAATGTAAAAACCGTTTTAGAGGGAGTTATGTGCTAGACTGTTACAACAAAACACCACTAATTTACTGAGCCAAGAAATCGTCTGTCACATAAGCCTCCAGAAAACCACAACGTGTTTTTACACTTTGGTTTGCAGGGATTCTGCAGGGTTCAAAGTCATTTTATAGACTATTTAAGATATTTTTCATTGCACATAAAATGCAATTGAATACCCGTTTCACTGTCACGTTGGCCAGTATACAAGTATGGCCCAGGATTACTTATCATAATAACACATTTATTCAGCACTTCTAAGCAGCGTATAAAAACATCAGCAGTTGTCCATTATAAGAATTGTGCGTCCTAGTTACGGTAGCAGCAGTAGCAACAGTGTTTGCTACAGGTTGGATGATAAAAACATTCTTTTTAACAACTCTTAATAACCAGTATTGAAGAAACTGTGCAGATACAGTTTTTGAATTGATTAAACAAAGGAGATAATTAGTGAGCTTTAGAGGTGCTGGCAGGTAGGGTTACTTTTTACTTCTGACTTGCCTGACTTGACTTTCCTTTATTCTAAGATAAGCTAAGCTAACCTGCTGCTAGCTGTTATCCTCATAATTAGTATATTTATATATCTGGTCATCTAATTCTCAGGAAGAAAGCAAATAAGTGACCAAACTACTGATCTGTTCACGAAGCTCTGCCAATCAACTAAATGTACAACATGATGATGGGATGCACAGTATGTGACACACAGACATGACACATAAGGGCTGTACCTGATAGAGCTGCGTGGGCTTTGGGCTTAAAGCTAAAACTGAACACTGAACACTGACGGTAGACTTACTTAATTGCTCAAGTGTTTGGTTGCTTTTCAACATCAAACAGTGATTGTTTTCCCTTCTCTGTAAAACAGAATAGCTCAAACATCCAATAGATCAAATAAAACAATCTTTTTGTCCACAATACGATGGAGACGACCCAATGGCACGTGAGCAAGAGCGGGTTTGAAGTGAGTGTACGTTTGTCTTAAAGGGGCCATCGCCTGTGCATTGTGTGTTTGATGGCATTTAAAGGGTTAATGCTTCACAAGCATTCAACTCCGCCCCCCCCTTCTTAAAAAATAAATAAATAAATAAATAAAAAGCAGACGCGCACACACTGACAAAAGACCAGAAGGAACGAGCGAGCAAAAGGAAACAACAAGATGGACTGAGGAACAGCAAGACGATGATGGAAGATGATGGAAGATCTGAGATGAGTGGACTGGAGGAGGATGTCAACCATGGGCTGCCCCATGGGGGGTGTCCATAGATATTACCCATAGGTCAATACATCATCATGGCAGAAGGCTGTAAATGAAGTTAGTGCTGTATGGGGTTACTGTATGCATACGTGTGTACATCAAAATCAACACGAGATCCCACGTGCTGTAACATCTCACAGCAGAGTGGACAGTATTACACAGAACAGGTCATGTGGACGTATGGGGCGGCATTCAATGACTGAGCAGGCTGGAGAAAGAACAGCAGTGAAGAGTTTATGAAGAATTTTGAGTTGACGTATCCCAAACATTCAAATTATATATACATATACATGTATATATAAGTATTTCCCCCCGCCTTTAGTTGATTTTTTGCAACCATTCGTTTTACTATTAGGTTTAAATGAACAGTATCTTTGTTTTCCATTTCTGTTTTTGTTGTTTTTGTTAGTTTTTTTCAGAAGAGACAATACACATACACACACTGAGAGAGAGAAAGCTAAATCCAAAAAGCTTTGTGTATAAAAAAAAAAAGAAGAAAACTCAGACAGACAAGAAATGAACAAAAACAAAAGAAATGAATGAGCACCATTATGTTGAGAAACAAATGAATCAGAGGATGGAAATGATTAGAAGTGTAGTTAAAGCTTTAACAAAGCGTTTTACTTATCGCAAGCAAAGTAGTGATTTTAAAATGGCTGTAGCTTGTAGCCAGAGAAACGATGACGGTGACTATGGTGCCATGGCAGGTAGGTAAGTGGGCACTGACAACAACACTAATGACGGACACCAATAGAAACAGAGCCACATGGCCCTGTCTTGCTGAAGCGTAGATGGATGGTGTGGATTTTTGTTGCATGTCACCATGTCACCCCTCCCTCCCAAACCCACCGTTGCTCAGGACAAAGCAGCGACAGCAGACCTGTGCGTATGTGTGTCAAGTGTGCATGACAGGCAGGGTGGGGTGGGCAGATTCTTCAGGGAGGAGGGGGGCAGATAGGTTCATGGGTGTACAAGCTGTGTGTGGGGGGAGGAGGGGGGGGACTGGGGATGGTGGTGTCATGGGGGGGTGGTCAGACTGAGAGGGCTGGAGCAGGGGCGAAGGGAGGGAAAGTCGCAATGTTCTCAGGGAGCTGCGAGCAGAAGTCTCCGGCCATTGTCCACTCCCCCCTGTACCTCCCTCGTCCTTCGCTCCCTCCTGTTGGCTTGTTGTGAGGGAGATCGGATGAAAATGTCGTGTGTGTGTGTGTGTCCCCGCAGCCCTCTCTTCCGCTCCCCTTTCCTGCCCCTCCCCAAGACTCTGTTCCCCTCCTCCTCTCCCCCCAACCCACATTCAGCTCAGTTATAAGGAGGTCTCCACGCAGTAGAGGTGGGCCAGGTGAGGGGCAGAGGGTTTCACCAGCCTGTCCCTGCCATGATAGTTATGATGATGTGGGTGACGGTAGTGGTGACGGGGGCTTCGGTTGCTAGGGGTAACTGTGTTGTTCCTGTTCTTGTTGCCGTGGGTGACTGTTGAACTGATGCTGCTGCTGCTGCTGCTGTTGTTATTGTTGTTTCGGTTGCACGGGGTCACCGGGAGGCTGTGTTGGCGGTAGGGGCGAGTGGGGCGCACACGGGCAGGGGGCTGGGGCTGGGTGGGAGGGGGCGGTGGCTTGCGAAGGGCCGGGTGCAGGTGCTGGTATCTGCTGAGCTCTGATTCGTCGTCCACATCAGTGTCGTCGATCAGCGGGATGTTGTGGATGAGGTCGTTGATGAGGAACTCCGGGTGGGCCATGAAGTTGTGGATGGAGTTGCGGGATTCCGGTTTCTCCCGGCCCTCGTACAGCGAACTACGGAATGCTTTCACCACTCGCATCTGCCCAAAGGAAGGAAGATGAGAGAGAGACCACAAAAAAGAGAGAGGAGAAAGTCAGACATAAAAAAGGGAAAAGAGAGACAAGGGAGACCCAGAGACAGTGTGTCTTCCAGCAGACAAACAGAGTGACAGACAGAGAGACACTCAGGGTCAGGTGGCTGCAGTCAGTTTAGACAAGGTAACGTCTAATGGTCACATTGATGTTTCACTTCATTCTGTATAATTTTGTTTTTGACTGAGAGCTGCTCTTACGGTTGGATTAAACCAAACAGCCTTTGAGAACACAAGGGATATTTTGACATATGGGAAATAAGCTCAGTTGCTTTGTTGCCAAGAGCTAGATGTCAAAGATACAACTCTCCTGTCAGTGTATATTCAACATAAGATCAGCATGGCCTGTGTCTAATAATTTCTGTAAATGTCTAGTTGAAAACCCACTTCACAACGTGATTGGCCAGGTGTGTAAAGGTAAAGTAAGCAGGGATTAAACTTCTAACTAAGCTCTGTTGTTTAACAGAATTATACAACTACCAGTATATCTGTCACTTCTCAAGTGAACATTTGATTGCAAAACTATGAATGATTCCTGGAGAAAAAGTCTGAAAATGTGCCGTTATCCCCATATTTAGCTATATCACTAACTAACAAACTAACAAACTACTTATCTGAAGCTTAACCCAACCCTTAGAGGGTCAAACAGTGAACTTTATGGTTATGTGGTATGCTCCTTAACCATTAGGCCACTGAAAATGATATTTGTGATATTTGGACACTAATCGGACAAACTCTTTGTCCCCACTTCAAGCTTTTATGCTAAAAGTAAACAAAAGACATCTGACTCTTGGCACAAAAGCAAATAAGAATATTTCTCAAAGTCAAACCATTTCTTTAAGCAACTGGCAAATCTAAATAGCAAAGAGGGAAAGTTCTGAGTGTATTCATCACCATAACGATTGTTAGGTGATAGTGGCACAAATTGAATCGACGCATTTTATCAGTTTGTGAAAAGCTTAACAAGTGGGCCTGTTTAGGCAGAACAACTTTCGACAACGTTTGAGCTACACTCTTCTGGTTATGAATACATTTTAAAACTTTTTAAAATATTAAATCATAAATATCACCATTTATGACTTTGTGACCTCACCTTGAACCTGTACTGTTTCTGTTTTTAAGTCCTCTGCATTATTCTTTGAAGGAGGTAAATGAGATTTCACATCACTGTGTACCAAGTGAATGATTCCATTTGAACACTTTTAAGTAATTTCTCAATCTTTGTAATCATCTTATTGTAACCTTGCGGGACACAAATATCTTTAGATTAAATAATTCAGTATAAACAGAGTCCACCTGATCCTGTATGTCTCCAACAGACATGAGTGGGGGAAAAAAAACAGTGTTGTAAAATGAGCGGGCTAATGACATGTTTTTGTCAGTTCTCACACACCAATCAAACCTCACGAGACGAGAACATTCAGTAGCCACCATCACAAAGACCACAGAAGCTGCAGATGCTTCACGTCATACACGTGTGGCAAATGTGTGTGTGTGTGTCTGGGAGGTTGATATACTATATACATGTGTTGGGAAAACACTCATAACCCAGCACACAGGGTAACATGCAGACACGCACGGATGATGGTGGTTGTTAGGCACAAACGGAGAAGAAGCAATAATGGTGAGTGTGTTAGATTAATGTAGAATAAAATAATTGGCAAGAACCTATAGCAGTGACCAGACTCACACAAACACACACACTCACACACACACGCATGCAGCAGTGTAAACAGATTAAACCATCGACTGAGCTGTTTCCACATCGTGCAGCTCGAAGGTGAATGTCTGCATGCATCGGACAGTTGTCTCAATCATGGGTGCTGTTTCGTTAAAGAGAGTTGCTTCATACACGCAAACACATCAACAGCCAGACTGTGAGTCAGTCAGTCAGTCAGTCAGTCAGCAACTCTATGCACACATACACACATGTGCAAAATGTACTGCGGCCATGCAGCAGTGAGAGGCAGAGAAGCAGCGTGATTGAAATAATGATGATGCTGATGATGAAGTTGCTGCGGGATATAAAAAAAAAAACAAGTCTTGCAAAACAGAAAGGTGACAACACAAAGAATCAGCAGGTTAGAACAGTATGTGATTGGTTAGATTACTAGAAACAGAAGGTGATTGGTTCAAAGGCCGGAGCAAAGCTCGGGCATCAGCCCTGTCACACACACACAGAGGCAGCCAGGTCATGCTGAATCAGATCTTTGTCACTTACACTCCCTTTCTGTCTCTGCCTCACTCTCTCTCAAACAAACACACACACACACACATCAGAGTGATGTCTACGAGTGTACTTCAAGGTGCATAATGCAGTGTATGTATGATGTATGCGTGCTTGAACACATTCTTTTGCCATGGCAGTTGGTCCATGCACCCTTCCCCCAAGCCCAAACAGAGGAAAAGAAGCAGCATGAGCTCAAAAGAAACAGAAGACAGTTCAGTGCAAATATCCTGACAGGCACAGGCAAACAGAGCCCTACATAGAGACAGTTTGGCCAGATGAGCTCAACAGAGAAGAAGCTTTATGTCAACTGCAACACCGACTAGAGTCCGAACTGTGGTTATGAGAGGTGGATGGTTGGGCAGCTGAATGGAGATCAGTGCTGCAGGTGGCCAAACCAAGAGGAGTCTCTATATATGACTCTGGCATATATGACAGACATACAGACAGACAGAAAGACAGACGGTCAAGCAGTAGGTTCAGTGCTTATCTGTTTTTCCAAAGAGCCTGTCAGACAGTAGAAAAACACCTCATGCAGACTGAGAAGGTCTCAGAATGTTACTTTCTCACTTCGTCAGCGCTTGGTTTGTTTTCATTTTGTCTCCGTGGAAAGAGTAAACTTTCGAGTATATGACGCCCAAAAGTGTGACCAGAGAGGCCGTGAGGTCAGGGCACTGCTGTGTTACTGATTCCTCTCACCCACTTTCTTTTTCTCTCCCTCTCTCTCTCTCTCTCTCTCTCTGTCGGCTCTCTCAGCAGTGCTTGATGGAAAAACGATGGTAGTTAAAGTACGTGAAGGAAATATGCGCTGGAAGGTAGAGAGGCTGCTGTGTGCAAAACAACTGCTGATGAGAGGAGACTGCAACATAAACACAGGGAGAAGCTGTGAGGTAGATGACTGGTTAATGGCTCGCTGTGTAGCCCAACTCTAAGCAGAACCCATTCTTTGATATGTAACGACTCAGCTCTAATCCATAGTCATACCTCAGCAACCCTTCCTCAATTCAGTGCATAATCGTCTCATGCCTTCTGCTTTACTTGCCTCTCATTTAGGCGACCAAAACCTGAGGGCAAAATCTTTTTGAAGTTGAAAGAACTTGAGCAAAGAATTGAGGAGCTGAGGGTGGACAAGATTTGCCCTAAAACATCGTATTCCCCTTCATCTTTCCTGACCAAATTAAACTCATATTCATTACAGGTAGGTGAAATTAGCCCAGTCTGAAATGAAAACAAACTGGATCCATAGATCGGTTCTAAGGATCCAGAGGGATCACTAAGGTCCAGCACAGCTCAGGTGGATGAAAGCGTCTGTTTAGTTTTTTTGATGTTTCTTTCAGATCCTCCGGGACCCTTTTCTTACCAAGTGATGATAGGTTTTTGCTGTAAAAGCGTAAAAGTCAGGGAGGCGATGGTGTCAACGTTGGAACTTGCACATATAGTGCCAAGGTTTGAGGATTGGATCTGCTTTGCAAAGAACTGTGGGTAATGGAGTAAAGTAATGACCCTGAAACTAAATGTGGACAAGCAGCAATGCAAAACCATTTGTAGTGTGTGTTTGTTGCTTGAGAATTCTCTTATCAGACACTATCTTCAGACTTAATAAGTATTACTTAAAGGTAATAATAGGTAAATGTACAGTCACCAAATCCTGGAAAAAGACCAAAAAGAATACTGTGTTTGTCTGTCTCTCAATTCTTTTTGACATCCCTACCCTGTCTTGGTTACTGCTAAAAAGCAGAAATTTCTTGCAACCACATCACCTGCTGCCAAGGTGCATGGATGACGGGAAGCAAACTGAAAAGGTCTAAACTATCAAACTTTATTGTCAGACTGTCAGACCTTGACAACCACGAGCCAAAACATGTTGGTTTAACAATAAAGTTGTTGTTGCTGGAGTTGGTTTGGCGACCACTCAAAAATAGGTACTGATGTAAAACAAAGGGGTCAATCATCTTCTAAAACTGCTGAACACAGCACTTCTTTATACAGATTTTTATAGTTAATACTGACTTTGGTGACCCCCTGACTGTCCCTCCTGCGCCACCAGCAAGATGACATTTAGCTTTTTAGTGAAATATTTCAACAACTATTTGATGGATCCTCACTTGATGAACTGTAATGACTTTGGTCCCTGTTAACATTATCTTTATCGTTATTATGACCACATATTAGCATGTCAGCAATTGTCATTTTGGCCACGTCGAGGTGTCCTTGGACGAGACACTGAAACCCCTTAGTAGCGCCAACATGTACTGACTGGCAGCTAACAACAATTTCCCCAGAGGGATCGAGTATGTCAGCACAGTATTATTACTATATTAACATGCTGGCCTTTGGCCCAAAGCCCTGCTGTGTCTATGTACCACCCTAGGAAGCTGGTAGCAAAGTTGCAGACTTTTAGCCTTGTTAATAAACAACAGTAGAGCTGTATGATACAGAGAAGTAAGATATGTCAGGCTTATAATATGCAGGCAATACTTCGGGATGCCTACATTCTTAGTGTTGGTCTTTTTATGGGATTTACTGACAGTTTGAAAACTACAGATTACCACCAGAGAATATCCTTCATGTCCAATCAAGTCTGGTACACTTCTCTGTGGCTAGAAATGTGACACTAAATCAAAATTCTGCTTTTTGTGTAAAGTGTATCCTGAAATCTAAAATAAAGGGGAACAATTGGACACGTGGTCTGACCTCAGGCTGACTCCTTAAACCATGAAATGATTCAGAGAAGCCAACCTGGGTCTCATAAAACTCAAAACATGATGCTTGCTCCTTCATGTTCCCTCCTTGTCCCATTTGGTTGTCCAAATTCATTCGATTTCTCACCAGGAACTGAACCATAGGAAGATGAAGTGCAAATCAAAATGCAAGTTTGTGCCATTCTGCTGCTGAGTAACAGATTTTGACACAACAAGCTCTTTGAATTAAGGAAAAAAACTTGAAAAAGCAAGCAATGGGCTAGCTGTGGTAGGATCCGAATCCTAGTTCCATACTTTGATTGTACATCCCTCCTTCCACACTGCTGTATAAAATCTGTGTTTTGTATCAGACAGTCAATGTTACAGCAACGTCCAGCTCTGAATTATGTTGTAATTCTTCTTAATATATATGATAAAGTGATGGAGAAGAGAATGTGTTTCCAATGTACTTAAACAAAGCCCATAAAGTCTGTGCAGAATGATCACAAAAGTGTAAGCAGCGCTGACATGGGCCTCTCTGTATCTACACCTACAGGTGATGGAGCAACGTGGGGAGGAAGGCAGCGTGGAATGGAAGGATGGAAGGATGGACTGAAGGGAGCAAGGAAGGTAAGGAGAAGCAACTGAGAATGCAGATGAAGACAATCAAATGAAGAGACTAGCACAACCACACGCATGCATGCACACACTCATACACAGGCATACGAGCACCGGTGCACACACTCGCGTGCTGACAGGGGAACACACAGAAGTCGAACTACGGCTCTCGGACACGTCAGCAAATGCACACACTTGTAAACACACTTGCAAACAGGCACGCACAGAACTGACACACAAAGAAATTAAGAGAAAACATGAGGGGTGGATGCTACTCTAGTAAGGAGATGGGAGAATGACTAAAAGGGGTGAGGTAAAGAACAAAGCAAGGTAAAAAAAAAAACCTGATAAAAACTGAAGAAAATGAAGAGAAATCTACGAAAGAAATCTTATCAGTTTGCTACACAAGAGCCTGTATTTAGATCTGGTAAAATCTAAATACCTCTACAAAATAACAACTCTACTTATGAAGAACAATTATAAGACATTTCACAAAATATTTCTGCAAACAGGGAACCTGTAATATCTCATAAATATAGAAGAAAGAGGAGAGAACTGTGATGGAGAGAGAGAGAGAGGGAGAGAGGAAAAAAACAGACTGGACAGAGAGAAAAATCAGGACTTTTTGGAGACATCAGAGGGGCCAAACTTGTGACGTTGGAGCTGGAAATACTGTTACAGAAATAACCAGTTGACAACAATTGCATTACTGAACAAAAGTGAGAGGAGCACAAGAAGGAGAAAGAAAGCAAGAGGGAACTTTTTTTTTTTTACTGTAGTCTTGGAAACAGCAGCGTGTTATGGGGCTTTTATACTCGAAGGTTTACAGTTTAGAGAATTGCAGAAGCCATATAAAAGCCATTTGGTTATGAGTATGAAATATATGGCAGTGAAATCTACACAATATAATGTGAGTTATAAAGAATTGTTACTACAATACTATATTCTTTAGTTTTTTAGAGAAAAGAAATGACAGTGCTTGTCGACATTAGAGATATTTACAGCAGGAGTCAACCACAGTAACCACGCTTGACCTCATTCACAGACAGGAAATAACACATGGTGCAGAAGGAGCTGCCATTTACTCTCTGAACTTGAGTTTGCGTCCTTGCCTTGTTTGAGTAAATCTATCTGTTTTCTGTGACTCACGTTTTTTTTCCATTTTGGCCTTTTAAACATGAATCACTTTCCCTTCTTTTTAAACAATGCTGCTCCATTTCTGTCAGGACACCTCAGGCAGAGAGGGAGCAGCGAGCTGCCTCCTGCACCGACCAACACTCAACAACAAAACAAACTCTGGGCTGGGACTGGGACTGGATTTTGGACCAGACCATATCAGACCAGAACTACTCAGCCAGGTCAGGACTGGGTGCTGTTTGAAGGGGGAGAATAAGAGAAAAAAGAAGAGAGGAGACATTGCACACACACACGAGCAGCGAGCGAGTCGGAGGGGACACAACCATAGAGAGTCAAATTACTGCAGTCCACGTGCCGTGCAGTAGGGTGAATGTTTGTGTCTACGAATGAGAGAAAGTGACTGCAAATGTGTGTGTGTGTGTGTGTGTGCGTGTGGGTATATGTGTACATGCGTTCGGCGGACTCACTCCCGGGGGCAGGGCTGGTATTGGCTGTTGCGGTGGAGAGAGCTACGTGAGAGGGGGTAGAGATAGTGTTTACGTCGTGGAGCTGACTGAGCACGGAGGAGCGCCGTCTCACCGCTCCCTGAAACGAACCGCTTCGCTTGAACGTGCTCACTACCTCCATCTGCAGGACAGAGACAAAACAGCAGCACTCGGTGAGGGCAGTAAAGGGTGGTCTGAGTGTGCCTGCCTTTGTGAGTGTGTGTGTGTGTGTGTGTGTGTGTGGTGGTCCCTTTAAAACATTATCTGCCACCGCACAATTGACCGAGGCTGCATTTTTATGACCTTTTATTACCTTTAATGGCAAATGTGCATCAGAGTTAAGCCGTACAACAGTTTTGTGAATGTTACTGGCAACAAGAATTATAAGTGATGACTGCAGGTGTACTCTTTATGAGATTGTGTGTTTGTGCGCACTCAGACCAAACCCTCTTAATGAAAAACTGAGCACTTTACGCAAAGACAGGCACTTAAGCAGAGAGTCTGGACTGGCCCTCTTACACTGCTTAGGAGGCTGTACGCAGACTGTTCTTCATGTTGTTGATGCTGTTTTGCTGCCTTAATGTCCATTCTCACATAAAGCAATCAGTTAAAGTAATCAAGCAAGTCAACAGGCTGTCTACATAGCATTAGCCTATGCACAATGTGTAAACAGTCATATACTAAATGCCGCTGCAGCAACACACACACACACACACACACACACACACACACACACACAGCATTTATCCTCTCTCATGATGTTTGTGAGCATCTAAAATACCACTTTCAAGTTAGAGAAAAAGCCATTTCATGTTGTTTGAGCAGAACAGAGAAGTTAGCTGTGTTGGAGAGAAGAAACTTGGATCATTATGTTTGGCACAAGTCGGAAGAACAGCACAGACAGGATGAGAGACACTGACTTTTGAAGAGAAAGAACATTTCAGACGCAGCGTTTAAACTTAACTAAAGTTGTTTGTATGTCAAAGAGACATT
Organism: Sandelia bainsii; assembly: GCA_032362345.1. NCBI lineage: Eukaryota > Metazoa > Chordata > Actinopteri > Anabantiformes > Anabantidae > Sandelia > Sandelia bainsii. The sequence goes on from JAUMHL010000028.1 coordinate 2,944,964, forward strand.
TTTCTTTCTTTCCAAGAGTCTCTCGTGTTAGTTTATAAAGGTCATGTCACTTGCAGTTTATTTAGGCAGTGTCACTATACAATTTAAAAGTAATATCACCACATTTTAACACAAAAACTGGATAATCATATTTAAATTCCATTTCTTTTCACACATTCATGTATCTGTAATTCACCTGAAACAAACTGCTTGCGTGTCATGACAATGTTGAATTTTTTGACTGAGATGTCGTGGTTTTGAGTATCTGTGAGTGTGTTCCTGTGAAACACTTTTAGTTATAGTGTTCTTTGCAGGTTCAGTCAAGCAGTACCTGGGTCTGGATGCGGTTGAGGCCTCTGAACCAGAGAATCTGTCCACGGCGAAGCTCTCTCTCAGCGCAGTCGATCTCCTCCTCATCCTCTGCCAGCTCTTCGCCTTCCTCCTCGCCGGGCTCCAGGCCCAGGCCCGCTTCCTTCAGGCATGGCAGCCGCGCCGTAGGCACAGTGGCGATCACCTGGAAGCCGTGAACGTTACATTATCATTTGACAAGAAGGCACTCGTATGATGTTGTATGACGAGCTAGTGTGAGCACATGTGAGTTTTTCCAAACACCATACACACAACAGATGAGACAAACCAGATTATTTCAGTTGCACAAGTGTCATCTGAGCCAGTGTGAAAATGTTTCCTTAGCCTCACCTCAGGGGAAACTCTGGGTAAATCAGCCCAGCCAGCCTACACTTGCTCAGTGTAGTTTGACTCAGCGGGCTGAAGAGCTGCTTACCTGCCCCCAGAGCAGCTCTCCAACTCCCACGAACAGACACCACAGCCACTGCTCTATGTTGAGAGGGGCACAGCTGAAGGGTTTCCCTCCCCACTGCACAATCACGATCTGCGGCAGACACACAAGGAGGCATGTCATTATAGTCACACATGCAAACACAGTGTTGAGGGAGAAACATGCACGTCACCATCTTGCTCTGTTGCACCATCCAGTCAGTAAAAAGTTAAAAAGTCAACATCTCTTCTTGTAGAAAACATCTCAGATAAAAACAAACCGAGTTAGTGGTGGAGTATTGTATTTAATTATTCATGAGGTATCATAAATTAATAAAAATTCTAAGCATGAGGTCATTTTACTCTCATCTCTAGTGCCATGCAAAAACATGTTTAAGGGCAACTGTGAAAGTGCTTCTATCTGAAAACTCCTCCAGACGATGTCATTTGCAGGAGTCTTTCAGTTTCAGATTAAATGTACAGATGTGCAGATGTCCATCTAGTGAAATAGGTCAACAAAGACTACAAGCACTGTAGTAAGAGCAACCAGATGGGATCATTGGAACTGAAAAACTCCTACTACATACTATGAAACAGCAAGAATTCTGAAGCGCATGTTTGGCAGAGCAACAATAAATGAAAAAACAAATGACAAAATGAAACAGATTCTAAATACATAAACCTGCCATTATTCTCAATGTTTTGTGAAATTGCTTTGTTTTTAAATCAACTGCAAAATGAAAGGGATGAGCATTACTTATCCTTTTTTAAATCTTTGGTTTTATGAATAACATCCTGAATAATGTGCATGAACATCTGATGACTGATATGATAAATCTCTCACATATCACCTTTGCTTAACTGACGGGGGTGTTTTGGGCACACAGGAACAACTGTATATGTGAAAAAAGCTCACATAGGACATTAGGCTTCTTTACACAAGCCTCCACGTCCTCCACACATAACTATTCTCATATTTATTTAATCTATTTACCTAAAAATGCAGCTATAATTGTGTTATACTGTATCATACATCCTGAGGAAGTTATAATCTCAGGCACATTAATCATAGGAATTATTCCACTCTGGCTTATGTCACTAAAGAACTTGTCTGTATTAGTAATGATTCCGGCAGCATATTTCCAACCTGCATTTTAAACTTGCTCCTATAGGTCAAACTGCCTCAATGGATGTAGCAACAATATTTTAAATAGCAACATGACCATTTACACCAGGAGCAAGGTTTATCAGAGAAACACTGTCATTGACACCAAACTGTGCAGTCATAAATCGCACTGGGACTACGTAATACCTTTCTGCAGGGTGGAGGGATCCATCTTTCTTACTTATCTCTCGCTCTCAAGCTGCCTCCAGTCTTCAGCTCTCTCTCATCTCTTCTTTTCCAAATTCCTCTGAACTGTCTGCTCGTGGCGCTCACACTCCAAATCACTGCCATCCCTCTGCAGCTCTTTTTTTTTTCTTCTCTTGCTTCTCCCCAGAGTGCCACAGAGTACTAAATAGCTTTGGAAAATATCCTCCTACTCTCTCCAGCTCCCTCTGTGTCATTGTTGGCTTCTGTGTGTTTTGTGTACTCACAGTTCCCTGCTCAGTAAGGGGTGTTCACTTTAAGTTCATTAAGCAAACAGTCCCCTTGTTTGGTTTGGAATCTTGAATCTGGATTATCAAAGTATTAAGTGAAAGCTATCAAGGCCCACATAATGTTCACGTTTATTTTCTATACCTTTACAGATAAACAAGTGACCAACAACACAGCTCAGGTCATCACCACCAGCAACACTGGGTCGTAATACATTTTCCTCCTTTCTATGTCTCCTCTCTCTGCCCTTGATGCCTCCGAACTTTGCAGATTTACAACCTGCTTTTGAGCTAATGAGCTAGTAAAGTTCAGTGAATATTTACAAGATTTTTCGTCCACTGGGCACAAAAACTTATTTTTTTCACAATGCTGAAATTACAAGCCTCTACCAAACTGCTGAGACGTCCACTTAATGTCCACATGGAAAAATAGCATTTTAAACAATCTGCATGGATTTGTTTCAACTTAAGTGAAATAAAAGATAATTAGAATCAATCCAGCATCAACACCGATGCTCTGTCAAAACCAAACATCTACGGTCAAAACCCTTGGCGTTGCATAAATATATGCAAGGTGTCATTTTACGTCAGTACGTGACACAAAGGGTTTGACCTTCTCTGATTGATTAGAAAGGTGAGCCTCACTCAAAAACCTTTAGAAGAAAATATCTGTGCCTGACTCACAGAACAGCACTCGCAGGCTTTGACAGCACCTTTCCACATTATGATAAATTATGGAGCATATCTCGACTAAAAATAGTTGAAAAATGTTACATATTGTAGCTTTAACAAAAGTTTAAAAAAGCCTAAGTACAGAAAAAGTACTAAAGGGCATTGTGAGGTTAGCCTTACCTGCACGGCGAACGTCCCCAGAACAATGGAGCAGAAGATGGGGTTGCCAAATATGCCGTCAAAGACGTTTCTCTCTCCGTGGATCTTGCGAGCGTTGATCTCGTTGAAAAGCTGCATGAGGACAAAGGTGTTGAAGATGATGGTGTAGTGCTCAGAGGGAGGGGAGTGGAGCGGAGCGTTGCGGCCGCTGTCGATGTTAAACATGCGCTCGCCTGGAGGGTAAGAAGAACAACAGGAAATGAAAAGTGTGAAGAAAAGAAAAATAATATGCTGCGTTGTTCTTTGGACAGTGTTTGATCTGCTGCAGGACAAAAGACGTTGTGACACTGCAGCTTGAGATGTTAAGATGGATGTATTTGTGTGTGCGTACTTTTCTCCTTTTTTTTAAAAGCAAACTGAAATGAAACCTGAGCATCGTAATCCAACAATAATTATTCAAAGTGATCTACTTCCGAATGTGTGTCTGTGTATGTGCACCTATGAACAGCAGGGTGAAGATGATGACCAGCTGGTACACGCCATGGCCCAGGATGTTCTTCATCATGGTCAGAGAGATGAGCGGGTTGTTCCGGCCGTAAGGTTTCCGTAGCAACAGGGCCTCGGTGGGGGGCTCGGTTGCCAGGGCCAGAGAAGCGAACGTGTCCATGATCAGATTCACCCACAGCATCTGCACTGCCTTCAGAGGAGAGTCCTGCAGAGACATTTGAAACAAGAGACCTGAGTCACGAACAGGTTCAGGTGGGTTGAGTTTGTTTAATTTTTGCAGCTTCATTTCTTTTCCACAGATCTGTATGACAGAGATAGACAGATAAATTCTTCATTTTGTATAATCACTGGCAGGTGCAGGGCCGGACAACAGTCATTGTTCTCTGTTTCATTAATATTTCTGTTAAGCCTTTATGTACAAAATCCTGCCTATGTATCTACATCTTCTGAATTCCCTTTAAAGCAAGTGACACACAACATCTAAATTACATAGCGTGACCCATTTGGTGGCAGCAAACTGTTTATCTTCATAGACACTGGATAACAACTGGAGGCAACCAATGTCTGCAGTGTACATTCCAGCACAACTATTATTCAAAAAGTAAATATTTTGTGTTACTCATGATACTGCACCAATCTACCTGCTTTTTGTTAGAAACCTTTTTTTAGCCTCTATTACAATAATCATCGAAAAGAAAAACATTTAACTTGGAGTGTTCTTGAATGAGACACTTGTCACTTTAATCTAACTGCAGTATTTAAGCTTTTGCTGGGACTGTTTTTTTTTCTCCAGCTTGTTGAAGAGGATTTAGTTCTTTCATGTGTTTTGATCCTAAAATGCGACGAGAAGCTGCTCCTCTTGGGTTTGCTCTGCAGTTACCCTGGCATCTAGAGATTAGTTAAAGCTCAAATTATCTTTGCAATACAGCTGGGACTGTAGTAATTGTATGTGATAATACATTAACTGTAATAATAACTGTGATATTATCAATAATTAATACTCTGATTCTGGTAATAAGTTGAACCACTATGCCCATCACAGTTTCTCTGAGATCACAGTGACCCAAAGATATACTTAAAAACAATCGTTAGCGTGTGCTACACATTAATATATTAATGTGTGCGTCAGTATTTCCCTGCTTATATTTACTTGATGTAAAAATGCACAAAAAGCATTTTATCTGTTGCTTTGTCTTTGGAGATATAGGTTGAGTGATGTTTACAGAGGTGACATTTGTGTGTCTGTTTTATGTGTGTGTGTGTGTGTGTGTGTGTGTGTGTGTGTCAGCATGTATGTTAATAAATCTGTCAACCTGAGTGATGCACGCCCCGGTGAAGGCCACTATGACGGCCACTATATTGACTGTGAGCTGGAACTGCAGGAACTTGGAGATGCTATCGTAGACATTTCGTCCCCACATCACCGCCTTTACAATGCTGCTGAAGTTGTCATCAGTCAGGATGATGTCAGACGCCTCTTTAGCCACGTCTGTCCCCGCGATACCCTGACAGAGATTGAGACAGAGTGAAGAGAAGACAGAGAGTCACTGCGTGATTCATGCAGGCGTTCAAGCATCCAAATTATTTCGGAGTGCTACTTTCTCAATATCGTGTTGTCCTGCCTCCAAGTGCTTCCACTTTGCGTGAGTAAGAGGCCATGACCAAAAGCGACCAAAATCAAGTGCATGCCTCCTTTCAACAAAATAAAATACAATATATTTATATATTTAAAACAATAGAAGAAGAAGATAAAAATGCCTCCTTAAATATTCTTTAATGTTTTAGTTATCTCAAGTCATTAATACATTTAAGACAGTCTGTTGGAAACATAGTCCGATAAGAGAGAATCACTGCTTTTACGGTTTGAATTAGGGATTCATAGTCTATGTGATTCTTAAAACACTTGAATGAGTAACTACAGAAGGCGAATAATGGGTCAGGTTACCATGGCAAAGCCAACATCAGCCTTCTTCAAAGCTGGTCCGTCATTAGTTCCATCTCCTGTTACTGCGACAACCTGCCTCTGTTCTGTAATGGTGCTGTCGATGATGCCTGCACACAAACAGGAAATGAAAATAAGCTTTGGGTATGTGTGTGTGAATGACCATGTGTCCGTGCGTGTTTGGGCTTATACTGCATGTTGAGACTCACCTTTAACCAGCGTGTGTTTGTCGGTTGGTGAAGATCGAGCCAACACGCGGAGTTTGGGCCAGATTTTGTCGATACGTTCCTGCTCAATCTGTCAGTCAGATGGTGAAAAAAGAGGAGGAAAAGAGTGTGTGCTGATGAATGAACAATAGTGAAACTGTTAACTATTCCGTCCTTTCACTAGATGTCACTATTGACCCAGAGTGTGTTAAGCTGATTTAAGTGTACACATGTATAAAGGAGGATGCAGTATAAAACTGGCTCTTGTCTAGTGCTCTCCTGCAATGGATCTAATCACACCGCACTCGATAATGATGCACAGAATGATGATTCATTACATACAGCTACATACTGCACTGAAATTCAGGAAGTGCACGATACGAAAGTGCAGAGACACAGCACTAAATCAGTAGCTGTCCATGTCATTAAGCCTTTTGCCAAATGAAAATAACTGAATGAAATATGTTAGATGAAAGCAATGTGGATACTGTCCTTTCACTGGCGATATCAGACATACATTCTAAGAGAGTATGTGTATTTGTGACTCCTGAGCTGCTGTTTAAGGTGCACGGACGTCTGCGGAGCACTGACGTCAAATGCTTTTGTTTGTTTCTGTTTAACTTAATAGCTCAGTGTAACACTGGCGGAAGTAACTTGGTAGATTTACTCAAGTACTGTACCTACGTACATTTTTAAAGTTCTTGCACTCTTGTTCTATTTCAAATGGAAATATTGCACTTTTTAATTGAACTAAATTGCATTGACAGCTTTAGTTTCTAGTTACTTTTCACATAATGACTTCAACATAAAGATGTGATAAGTTTATAAAATACTACAGGCTATAGACTCCATGCAGGACTTTTATTTGTGATATAGTATGTTTGTACTGTTAGTCTGAATCCTGCTGCCACCGCTGCAGCGCCACATTGATGCTGCTCAGCACAAACCGTTCCTGACGTGTCGGGAGAGATGTGTGTTTGTTAGTGTTCGGTACAAACTATGAATTATGAATTGAGCTAAAATGTTGTTTTTCCTATTAGATGATCCACAGGAAAAAGAAAATAATATGCTTTTCTGATAATAGATTCAGTGTTTCAGTCATTTTACAAAAATTATTTGCCTGGCTCTTATTTCTAAAATGAGAGGGTTTGCGGTTTTTCTTTCTCCTAGTTCTGTAAATGTACTTAGTATGATGTCCTTCATTTCCTTCCTTTTTATTTTTCAGGACTTTATGACAAATGTTCACCGCTGCAGTGTTATTTTTGGTGTCTTCTGAGTTCACGTGTGCTCGGCACTTGTAAGTATGTGACAAAATAAATGACTAACGAAGCGGTACAATCAATATCTGCGTATCAAATCAACACAGGCTTGAGTGTTGAGTCAGAATTTCCAGTTTAGTCACTACTTCAACTTCCTGATAATAAACATCGTGAGGTCAAATAAAAGCAGTTATGTCAGCACAGCAATAGAAAACTTTTTTTCTTTTAAAAAAGACCCCAACTCACCTCTCCTTTCTCGTTTCTGATTCGTCGGTTGAAGTCTTTGCCCTCTAGACAGATAAAGTCATCCCCAGGGTGGAAGATGCCACATTTAGCAGCAATGGCCCTGGCTGTGTTAATGTTATCACCAGTCACCATCCGCACCGTGATGCCTGCACGCTGACACTTGCGGATGGCCTCAGGCACCTTGGAGGGACAGGGAGATTTGTACACGCAATTACTTTTAGACTACAGAGTACAAAACACATATTGTGGCTCATACAAACTCATCATGCCAGCTGAAACTATGACTAAAGGCCCCCAACATACACACTTCACAGTACACTACCTCAGGTCGCACAGGGTCCTCTATCCCAACCACAGTGATGCAGGTCAACTCCGTCACTATTTCTGCCTCGTTCTCCCAGTCTGGCTCCGGATTGCACGGCAGGTCACGGTACGCGATGCAGATGGTCCTCAACCCCTCACATGCCATTGGTTCAATCACCTATAAATCAATTATTATTGCAGCTCTAGTCAGAAAACAGGTCTATGAAATCTCACCTACCTGCTTAACTCACCATATACAAAAATGCCATTAACATTCCAATATCTGATGTATAAAAACTGGATTAAATTGTCTGTATACAGTTTGAAGATGATGCCTAATGACCTTTTGAGTACCTCTGTGGGAATACTCTCTGACGCAGCTGTAGGGGAAATACCCCCAGCCTACTGCAGACAGCAGAGGGAAGACAACGTGATGCAGAGAAGAGGTGACATAAAGCTGCCACAATGCAAACTGAACAACTGAGCTGGAATAAAGTTGTTCAAGGAGGAGAGTTATTTTTCTCACGGCACAAGCTGTGTTCATCGTGAGCCAAATTTAGGTCAGTCAGCCTGTCACTCAATTAAACGCTGCTCGCTCAGTCTGCGCAGGCTAGACTGATCTAGAAAAGCAATTTTATCTATAACAGATTAGGAATATATGTAAATCTGCTAATGCTGACGCCAGAGTAGTTGCTCACATTATGTTCAGTAATTGTTATGGTGTTTACTGTGACTTCTAATGTTGTTGTTTATCTATAATGTGTTAAAGATATTTTCGCTGGAGGATATTTAAAGTACAGTATAACCCCATTGAGTCTTAGAGAGTTTTAACAGCTTTTGGAAAATGATAACCTAACTTAATTATGTTACAAAAGACAGCTAACTTGTGCAGGAGATCTTTGTGACAGTAGCATGGGCAAATGCTGTGGTTATCATGACAGTTTCAGGATGTAATAACTTAAATTACAGCACCCTGTTTCACACTATCTGGTGTGTTTTCAGATGACCTGACATCTTTTTCAAATTTGCCTTGTATTAATCTGGGAAGCACACAATGTCTTGCCCGACATATGATTGTAATCTTTAATGAACAGCTATTACAGGGCACATCAGGCAGTAACTAGGTTTTGGGAACAAGTGTACCCAAGTAAGGTCAAACAGTCAACATGCAGACTAAATGAAAGTTATACAGCCACTACACCAATGCTATCAAATTTCATTTTTAGGAATAGTTTGATATTTTGGGGGATCTTTCTTGCAAAGAGTCACATGAGAAGACTGATACAAATCTCATTTCTGTACGCTGAGCTGACCTCCTGCTGGTGGCGGCAGGAGTTTTGCATAAAGACTGCAAGCAGGGGGAAACAGCTAGCCTGGCACAAACGTATAACTACCAAACTGGCATTTTTACAATAAAAGTGTAGGAAATGACAATGTGAACGCGTTGCTTCAAGCGACGAGTCTAAAACGACTTATCAGCTGAATCTGTAGCTCTCCCCTGCTTTAACTTCAATGTGAGTTTTAGCTCATTGTTCAGCTGTCACCGCTCTCATAGTGTTGTTTGCAGCAGCAGCAGCAGGCACGTGTGTCCAGATAAAAGCTCTAAAAGCCCACTGTACACTACCTACTCAGCACCAATCAACAGCATGTGGTGAACATAGTAGAGCATTTAGCAGCTAAAGATCTGCATATGTCCAAGAGCAGTTGGTAGAGACCCCAAAAAAGCTAAAAGAGAGTAAATATTGCACTTATTTAACACAAAGTGCACAAAAACACAGTGCACTGTAACTGTTTCTTAACAAGTGCATCATATTCCCTTTTTAACATGTTATATGATGTTTAATCCATAAAAAGATTTATATCTTGGATTTTAAACAAGCCACATTTGTCTCCTGGCTGTAGCTTGTTATTTAGCATACAGATCATTCAGCAAGAAAGCACATAGTTGTACGTCAAACTATTCCTTTTTAGTATTTTCGGGTGCATTTTTGCCTTCATTAGACAGCGGCAACTGAGAACTGACACGAAATGAGGAGGATAGAGAGATGGAGAATGCAACAGAAATCCCTCAGCAGCGCCTGAAATGCCTATTCCACCAATACAATCCATCAAAATGAATTCTAGAGTGAAACACTGAAGATACTATTGTGAACAAAAGGGCTCCAAATCACCTTACCTGTTTGACCATCTCATCTCTGTCGCGTGGGCGGAAAGTGCGTGGTTCTCCATTGGCATCTAGGACACAGGAACACCTGGAGAGATAAAAGATCACAAAACACTGTGACACAGAAAAAACATTCACACTGCATTTATTCACATGCTTTTAATGTCATTGGAAACACTTAAGTCTCTGTCCACCTCCCTCACCCTACCCCCGTCACTCACTTTTTCAGCATGATCTCAGAAGCTCCTTTGCTGTAGAGGCGGAAGGAACCGTCGGGCAGCTTGATCACCGTGCTCATGGATTTACGCACTGAGTTGAAGGTATAAACCTGAGCAAAAGAGAAAAGAAATGTATGATTCAGAACAGTAAAATCAGCGGTAGACAGAAAAATCACTGCTTAGAAACTTATCATTTGTAAAGTGGTTGTGTAAGATGTATAAGTGATTATTTGATTCTCAATGTGTTGAGGCCTGTTTTTAAGAAGCCTGTTGTTACACATTGCTGACAATAGATAATTACTAAGAAATATGTCTCTGTATAATGATGTAGAATGTAAAAACCTTTCTGTGAGGAAAAATCTGCTTTTTTATTTTACCAGAAGTAGAACATTAAAGGAATGGTTTAGATGTTTTAGAACTGGTCTTATTTCAATATTAGCGTCCACATGTCACTTATGTTACAGTAGGCCTCCCTCGCTACTACGGTCTCTTTTTGTGAAACATGCTGTATCTCTAAGTTACATCGAGTCAGCGTCTTGTGCTCCGTTCATTTAGATTTATATTTTATACCAGTCACATTTAGTTTTGTTGTTGCCTGGCTCTTTCCTTCACAAGTTGTAAATGGTGTTAGTGTTTAATTTGCAGATTGAATAGCTGGACTCTGTGTTTTGAAGACATTATGTAATTGTGACATTATACCATCCTTTTTTTGTTTTTTGTTGGCTCTGTGGAGCATGTAGCGACTCTGTTCATGTACACCTGTTCATGGTATCACACAGGCACTTTGTGGAGCTATTTTCTAGAAAGAACTTTTAGCCATGGCAGCAGCATAGCTCTACAGAAGGCAATGGTGATCTGTCACCACTTTGGTTTTTTGATTCAGGCTAAAATATTTCATCAACTTCAAGGCTGCATTAAATCCCCTGACTTTTCCTGAAGCGCTACCAGCAGGTCAAAGTTTTCACTTCATTTTACATCTCATCTTAGACTAGATGGGTGGATTTATACCCGAACCTAGATTGGTGTGGTCCTTGTCTAGTGTACAATACGATGCAGAGTTAGAGATATCAAATGTGCTCACATAATAGAGCCAATGCCAAATAGAGTTTTGCATTGCAGTTCTGGTATTGCATTGCATTGGAAATATTCAGGATGTATATTATATCAAACAAGAAACTTCCTGCAAACATGTCTAGACCTGAAATGATCCAACCCAAGGCTGAGAATCTAACATAATAAAAAAGGTTCAAATGCATTTTATTGTTAGTTCACCATATACATGCAGATATGAACACTGTATGCATATAAATAAAGAGTCATGGAGAAAATATAAGCTATAATAAGCTATAATAGAGCCCTCTGTTAAGGCTGCAGTAGGTAACCTTTAATGGTAGTTCCTATAAATAGATTGAAACTTGTGAGAAGTGCAGCGCATGGTCCCCTACCTTGTACAGTCTCTCCTCAGGGATCTGCTCTCTGACAGGGGCATAGTCTTGTTGCAGGTCTAATACAAATCCTAGCAGGCCACACTCGGTCTTGTTGCCCACCTGCTTAGCTAGGCCGCCCTCCACGTCAGGTGGCTGAGTACATTTAAAGCAAGTTGGCGGTAACAGATCAGAGGGCAGGAGGAAAACAAAATTGGAGACAAGAAAGGGTGACATTAAAACAAGGGCACGGGAAAAGGTGAAAATATTCGGAAAATCCCCTAGACCCCCCACACCATAACTATTGGAAACAAACGCTGATAATAAAGCTAGAGAGTGACAAAGCCATTTCTGTCTGTATGTAACTCACTAGGATCTTGGAGGTATAGGCGCTGTTGATAGCAATTGCATGGACTAACAGGTCCAGTGTCCGGGGGTTGATCTGTCCAGGGTCCGGGATCACACGGTGGTGCACGTCACCTGGGCAACAACAATCTAACTTTAAGACATATCACTAACAATCTCTGTGCATTCAGCCTTCGTGCTACTGTATTTCCATCTGCTGTGTTACTTCCATCATAACCCTGACAATATGAGCATGTTGTGAATTTGAGGAGATCTGTATATCTGGAGACATTTCTGCATATTCTCCCATATGTAGACCCAGTAATAGATGAAATTTTGCAGTGACATAGACATTTATTTATATTGGTTTTTATGGTGAATATTGGTGATGCAATGGTCTATAACCAAAAAAAAAGTCTGAGAAAATAGCGAGGATAATGCCATCGGTGCCATCTCAGATTAAGCTTGTTGGCTGCACATTTATAACAGAAAGCATTGGCATATGGCTATAAAATGGTATTAAGTTGCATAATGGGAAGTGTGGCACCGGTAATTTTTGAGCTAAAAGTGACAATATCAGCTCAGCTTCTCCTTTACTGACCACATGTTTCTGGCAAATCTTTCTTGGTACGGAAGTGTAATACCAAATTATTAGAATGCCCCTTTAAATGTGCAGGAGATACACGGAGGGAAATGCTATTAATTTAAAAGGATAACTGATCAATACAAAACCCTTTTGCAATGATGGTAACACAGCTGAAGACATGTTTATTTGTTCAAGGTGTTGCTTTAGAGCTAATGAAGGAATTCAAAGAAGGAGGAAAGATGATCGCATTTTTCTGAGCATTTTCCACTTTCCACTGCATATATGGCTTATATCTCTCATTTAAGAACCTAATTGTTGTACGGCCACATGTAAAAATGTACAATAGTTAATGTGCACTAACTGGCCACTTTATTAGGTACACCTGTACGGTTACAATTCTACCATGTGTTTATTAATGAGGTCATAGTGGGTGGTGGAGACATACTGGAGTGCATTAGTAAGAAGTGTTTCTAATGTTTTGGCCACACCATTTACATTAATGAAGGGGACAAAACATTCAAATCACTCTTAATATAATGCACACGATTCCACCTACATTAAAGAGCTGCTGTATTGGATTGCATTAGATTGTGTCACAATCACGTGAGTTCTAATTCACCTTATGACCCATCAAATCTGATTAATTTCTTGTTTCATTTAATGTTAGTGTTATGTTGGATCACAGGCAGCACTAGTGACTATTAAAAACATGCTTTATTAATTAAATTCTATTTTATGATTTTTTGCTTTTTGCATACCTATGTAAGACTGGACCACAGTCATGCGGTTGGTGGTGAGGGTGCCGGTCTTGTCAGAGCAGATGGCCGTGGCGTTGCCCATGGTCTCGCATGCATCCAGGTGGCGTACAAGGTTGTTATCCTTCATCATTTTCTACATATGAAATAGTGATAGAGAGCAGATGGATTGGAGAGGGAGGGATGGTAGGATGGGGTGTGAGTGAAGGATGATGGACAGAGGGAGGGTGGAGGGACAGGCGTAGAAAGAAATGGATTGATGGAATGAAGAGAAAGAGGGAAGCAGGGGAAATTCAATACCTGTTCACTTTCAAATACAATCAATCAAATACATTTTACCCATATATTCAAAGGAGACATTGCAGTGCATACAATGTATGCAAAGACTGATTAGGCTAGTGTTGATGAAGAATGGTAATTAACATAAGCTAACTTTGTGCAGCAGGGCTATCATACTGTCGATATATGAGGAAAATGATTTTGTGATACATGCACTAAGGCAAATTCATGTTATTAATTAGTTATTGTTTTCACTGAAGATTCATTGTGTGGTTTGGAAAGTGGATTATACAAGTTAGCTGCATCCTCTGACAAAGGATCTGAACGATAGTTCCTCTAATATAGTTGACCCTTCAATACTACTGGACAGACCGGAAAACTGGACTGGGTTCTCAAGCATAGGGCTAAAGTGGTTCAACTCATATCTTCACAACAGGAACTACAGTATTTTGTCCCACTTGATCATTTTGCATTTAGGTGGATGAAAATTATGTGTGGGGTTCCCCAAGGCTCAGTACTTGAGCCTCTTCTTCAATTAGGCCAGATTATGTTCTTTCAAGTCTCAACAGGCTACATTTAAAGATTCTCGCAGGGACATGGTAAAATTTCTTAAACAGAAAATCATCCAGTGACCTAGAACACACACAGCAGAAGTTGGGGAGGCACACAGTGAAGTTGGGGTTTTAAAACTCACAACAAACCAAAACAAGCTGCATTTATATAAATTTATATAAATTTAGGGAAAACATATTGCTAAAATAAATTATTCCACTCTCCATAATACTATTATGCATCATCTGGATTTTGAAAACTGGACAGTCAGATGACAGTGTTTAGAGAGATTCTAGTGATGAAATCAAACTGAGGCTGGATTCTGAAGGTTGAGGTGTGTCTGTGCGCGCCTCCATTTCCCAGAGGAAATGACACCCTTGGCTGGATCTACATGTGAATCCTCTATTCATATATATTGGTGAAGATTTACATTCATCCAAGCTATATTCTCTGTCCAAAATGTGTACAACCTCATTTCCCTCTTAGAACTCTATATTACTCAAGTCTGACTATAAAACAACCTTTTCAGTGTAACACTGGTAAGACTGAATGGGTGGATCTACCTTGACAGAGTAAGCCAGAGAAATGGTGACAGCTAGAGGTAAGCCCTCTGGGACAGCCACGACCAGCACAGTGACTCCAATGATGAAAAACTTGACAAAATACTGGATGTAGACCGGAGTGCACTCTGTCAACCAAGCACGACCTGCAACACATGCCACACTGCATGTTAAGGCCAAATACACACTTTAGTGAGTGAGGCATACTCAGCAGAGTGGTAAACATTTAAGATCACAGAAAAAGACTGGCATGAGTAAAACATGCCAGGAAGTGAGGATTGTTTGTGTTTGTTGGGAGGTTGTATGCACACAGACCTTCAACGACAAACGTGTTGATGACAAAGAACAGCACCAGAATGATGACCGTGATGGCTGACATCACCAAACCTGTGGGGAGATTCAAAGAAGGGACAGTTTATCAGTGTCACTCTGTCAGCCTGCTCTGACTTTTTTCTGTTTTCATTTTAGGTTTGAAATAATGCATGGCCAGAGAATGAATAACCAACAGTGATTCATTATTTACGTTACTCCTTCTACATGTCTGTCTGTTATTGAGCATTAATAATACATAATTCAAACTAACTCATTGCAACTTATCTGGAAAGTTTCATCCAACGCCCACGATTCAGAAAAAACATTCAGAATTTCACTTTATATTTACTGCAACAAAAGCTCTGTGAGACTGACAGCTACTGAATGTACTCTATAGGTGTTTCTCAATACAGAGTACGCCAAGTTCAGACTCCTGTGCTTAGGAGTTCAGACGTGGCAAGTTCGCTTGGGAGTCCTGTCACAATTTGCAACTGGAACAGCAGAGTTCTTTCTGACAGCAGGAGTGCAGCTTGGCACCGGTGATTACACAACTGTACCCTATTGTACTGTGCCAAAATAATCTCAATTACACAAACAATCTTTGTTAGCGGGTGGAGTAAAAGGTACAACTATTATTGAAATTGTGATGTACACGTCCACAAACATTGTACACTCCAGTAAAACATGTATGTATTGTACATTTAACTTTAAGACAGGCATCAACAAATATTATTTTTCAACTCTGATTCCACATTTTATCATCCACATGGAAGGCCAAACGGAACTGCTCTACCTGGGATGAAAGTAGACAGTGACCAGCTAGTCACTAGCTAGTCTGAGGACAAAAGTAGAACAGTACTTGGGCTGTGACTGATGTCTTCAAGAACATAATTACAGACCCTGATTGATAAACTTCCTAAACAAGAGTGAAATCTGCCCAGTTTAGGTTTGACCACTCTTTACCTGCTTTGCCTATTTGAACAGCCAGTTTGGTGAGCTTGCCCTGCAACACGCTCTTCTCTTTCTTTGGAACACTGGTCTTCTTCTTCTCTCTGTCCTCCACCTCCCCTCCCTCTGCACTCTTCAGGGGTTGCATCTCCATGGCAACACCCCCATCCTGCTTCTTGGCTGAAAGATACACACACACACACACACACACACAAAACCATGACAATCTCTTCAGCACTGCAACAGGAGATGAAGTAAGTGCATCCTACATCCACTATCCACAGTCTTTACACACACACACACATCATGAGCTTTTACCTTTGTTCTGATTGTTCTCCACAGCTCCGTCAGGTTGCTTTCCTAAGAGAGAGGCAGGGTGAGTTAGACACAGGTACACATGAAGATAAACAGTTGTCTTCACATGCATACATATATCTGTGATTTTAAGAAAGCTACATTTGCAGAAACAGAAAACAGCAAAGACACCATACTGAAGGGAAGAGCAATAAAGGCAGACACATCTTCATACACTGGGGTCAAGCGACTGAAAGACATTTTAGAATAAAAGCTCATCATAGGTCAGTGTCACTTTACTGCACTGTGTACTGGGGTCCATTCATTGGCTGAGGAAAGGAGCAGGGCAGACAACTTTGTGCTCACATACCATTGGTGACTGTGTTGTAACTGGCATCTGCAGAGATGAGCAACTGAGTACTGTCCTCTGCTTGGGGATTGTGTGAGGAAGGGAGGTTTTGGGAGGTGCATGGGAGGATTTGGCAAAAAGGGAAAAAAAAAAGAGAGCAAAAGGGAAGAGTAAAAAAATGCAAGAAGTGAATGTGTTTGTACATATAACTGTACAAGTAGAAAGCTGTTGAGGACTATATACAATGAAAAAGTGTCAAGATGAGGCAAAAATAATTATACACATGATGAATGATGAATGAATCAATACAAAATTTAAGAAATCATGTGTGCACTCCTAGCTCAACAAAATAGTGCTAAGTTACAAAGTGAAACATTATTGAAAAATAGAAATTTGTAAAAAAAAAAAGTGTTTTATGACAAACACAAATTAAGCCAACAGCCATTTTTTGCTAAAACATATACAACACAATTCATATTTCAAACAATGGCTGTGAGTCTCTTCAAATTAAAAAAGCAGGTAAAGAGCTGGAAACTGCAACAAAACAACCTATTAATTAGCATATTACACACTTACAAGGTCATACCACACACGGCCAGACTACAAAACCCTGGAGCATGACCGTTCCAGTGTTGTATAACCTGCACAGTTTTTTAAGAGTCATCTGTCTTATTTAAAGAGCTACAGACAAGCTCGCTGTACCACTGACTCATTCTGAGCCATAACTATGCATTGCACCATATATTTATATGTAACAATTTAACAGAAATTTTGACTTTCACATGTCCATCCAGTATCTTTACCGCTTATTGTTTTAAGGATCATGAGATGGGACATGACATGGGACACACCCTGGACCTAGAGCCACAAGGTGGATCAGTTTCTGTTTTTCTGGCTGTGTCCTTCGATCTGGCCTTTCTGGAAAGAAGTGAGTGGTTTGGTCTCAAAAATTCTAGATCTGAAATTTAATTTGTCCTTCATGTCTTTTTGTCCTGGAAATATTCCTAAGGTTGTCATGAAGTGTGATATATATCTCCTAGATATTTTTACGCCTGAAAGTAAAAAAGCACGTATCACAAAAATCACAAGAAAGGGGGGGTGAACACTGGACCCTTTTGTGTTTGAGCTGTGTAAATGTATTAAGAGCTGTACGGGGGCTGACCTCTGCCTGTTTCACCTCTGACTCGCTCACTTTGTTATTTGTTTTTTGTTCTTTGCATTTAATGGCTTAATAACTAAAAGTTGAAAAAAAGAGGCCCAGCCAGACAGGGGTTCAAACCCGTGACCTTCTTGCTGTGAGGCTCAACTGTGCAGCCGCTATTTCATGTATTATGTTGTTTGATGTCTGTAATTATAATGACTTTTGCTGTTAATGTTTGCAAAATGGCCACAGACACAAAAATAATTCCAACTGAATAAGAAATAAATTTACTAACTAAGATTCAGTAAACTTTCACAGTTTCTTTCACCGTTCAGTGTTTCACAGTTTGCAGTGTTATTTCACTATGGACTTTTCAGTTTACTCCAAATTAAGAAGCTAAATTTTAAGCCAAAACGATACTGATCACTTCCAGACAGAACATAGTTGCTGCCAACTGATGTTAAGTGACCTAAATACTATGAACTGAATGGATTTACCAGGTTCTGTTGGAGAACAGCACTGATGTTTTACATTCTCTGCTGTAAAACACAAAATTGCAATTATTTTTTAAAGGGCAACACTGTTTTCGGACAAAGGGGATTTAGAATGTGCTAAATGTTAAGAATATTCACCACAATCAGTTTCTTTTTCTTTTTTTATGTTTTTTTGGATTGGCGCTAATCTGTTTTTGCAAATGAATTCGTAAACAGCCCCATCGCAAAAACCCACACTGCATGAGGAAAACTAACAAGTTATGGCATTTGTGGAAGTCTTATGAATAATGTATTAGCTCCAGTAAATGACTGTCTGAATGATCCAGCCCACAGAGGCTGCTGCACTGAGTACAATACATCCTAGTACACAACACTTTGCAAACAGAATGAGGACAACAAGCCACAAGAGCGTGTTTTCACTAAATAAGTATAAGTATGCTCATTTCTGCATTCCACTATTTCACTGCGCAAACGTTTTCTCCTCTTTAATATGCCAACAATACTGCACACATTCCCATACAGAAGTGAGAACTGCAGTGGTAGAGGCATGGATGAGTGCACTGGTAATGATATTAACCTTAAGTGCTTCTGAAAGTATGTGTAGCCTACGTTGTTGTCTGCAGCTCTGCTCTGACTGCAGGGCTCTTCCAAAACAAATTTGAGCATAGACTAATGCTTTGACCAACCAACACTCTTCCATGAATCTCTCCAGCTCCCCTGCTCTTCTCTGCTCTTTCAATAATTGATTCAATCTGCAGCCTCTCCCTATCAAATTAAGGGAGGGAAGGGGAAACAGGGGAGAGCAATGACGGAGGTGGGAAAGTGAAAGGGGGCACAGGAGTGGGGTAAACAAGAGACCAAGTGAGAGAAATAGGGAAAGATGAATAGGCAGCGAGAAGGGGCATGAAAACATGAGACAGCAAGAGAGAGAAAGAGGGAAACGGGGAGTGGAGAGAGGGATGGAGAAGATGTGGGCTAAATTATCTATGAGGTTAAACTTGTTGTGTGTTTCCTGTTGAAGCTCTTATCTGAAATCAGTTAGGCACCCAACTAACTCCACACACACGTGTGCACTGCAGCGTGTGACCATGAGCAGATTATGTGGCCCCTGGGTACAAACATGTAAAAGCCCACCACACATGTCAAAAATAAAATAATTTCTTTCTATTTGTTTTGCATGTCTTTGTGGTGGTTTTGCATCTCTCTGAGGATGTTTTGAGTCTTTTTGTGGTGACTTTGAGACTGTGTAATTATTTTGTGTTTCCTTGTCTTTTTGCATGTCTTCATGGTTGTTTTGTGTAACGTTGTGGTAGTCCTGTATCGGTTTGTGGTCATTTTGCAACTCTTTGAGACTCTTTTGAAGTATTTTTTCTTATCTTTACAGTCATATTGCACCTCTGTGTTGTTGCTTTGTGTCTTTGTGGCCTTATAGCATCTCTTTCTAGTCACCTGGATAACTTTTTTATCAGTCAAAGAGACCGTCTTCTTTGCTGGATTTTCTTAGAATCTGTTTACTTCCTCTACTGGTTTGCATATTTCAAGAACAAAACCATTTGTGCTTCTGATGCATCACTAAACATTTAGTGACTTGCTTTACGAGCAGATACAGTTACAATCAGCTGCAGTGTATCTTTTTTTTAACAGAGCATGTACATTTCTCTCATTGAAAGTCCAAACCATAATTTCTCCAGTATATATTTATTATTTCTCCACAGTTTTTTCTCTTTCACTTACCTTTCTTCTCCTTCCCATCTTCCTCCACATCTCCAGCACCCAGCAGGGTGAAGATGATGCCTGTCTGTGAGTTGACTCCTACAGCTGTCACCAACATCCTGCCTGAGCCCTCCATCACATGGGTACCTTAACACCAAACACAGCAATGTTTTAGATTCAGTTAAGACACCAGTGGTGCTTGCGAAATGGACTCACCAAACGATCAGGTATATGAAACAATGCATTTAGAGCTTGGGAATCATTGTAATGTTCTCAGTGTTTCCTTAGTGATTAACATACATGTGACAAGGCCTGAAAGTTACAAAGTCCAATATTCAGTCTCTTTCTGTCTCTATTTTGGTCTCCACCAACTCTTGGGAAACATGTCTGGCTCTTTGGCATTAGCATTAACACAGCAATGTTGTGGGGGAGCATATATACATATATATAGTACAGTATACAGTATATATACCCCTGCTAGACAGAGTGATCAGACAAAACACAGATTAAAAATGTTACTATTGATTAGAGTCCTGATCTCTCAGCCTGAACAAAAACAGAACATCTACCTCACTAAGTAGCATTTACTACGCTCTAATAATATTTCATTTAAATGCATTGTCAAGTGTCTCTGTGACTACTTAAAGAAAGAATGCTCAAAGATATAAGCACATTATCTCTACAGAGGTGACCTGTGGTCTACTGTATAAACAATGTTGTCCAGATTGTACCATTATACAGTAGGTATATGATATCCTCCAAGTAGTAGCAGCTGGGTGGTGGAAAGCTAAGTTTAAAAGTGTGAAAACAAACCTGAGAGCAGCATCGGGTCCTTATCCACAGATTTGCGTACATGGTCGGACTCTCCCGTGAGAGAGCTCTCATCTATCTTCAGATCGTTGCCTTGAACCAAGATACCGTCAGCTGGCAGCAGGTCCCCTGAACACAGATGCACACAGATCAGTATTTGGTTAGGGACGTGTCAGTGCATGAGCTCCTAACAAAGAGATTTGTGTATCGTGTGGACATGTTAGGTAACACTAAAACAAAACAAAAAAACACACACATAAAAGAGCAGTGTAGGTATAGCAGGAATAATCTACATTTTGGGATTTAGGCTTATTCATATTTCAGAGAGTCAGATGAGAAGATTAATATCAATCAAGCATGCTAAATGTGAAGCTACATACATGTGCAGCCAGGACATAATTACCTTCGCTTAGCTTAAAGAGTGGAAGGGGAAAACTGTCTCTGTCAAAAAAAGCCATCTGACAATACCTTAAAATTCTTCTAATTACACATTATACGGTATGTAATTTGTTTAATCCATAGACAAACGTAGGAAAAAATGAAAAGCTATAGTTTTAACTCTAACTTAACAATTAAAACAATGGTTAAACATGTAGATGTGCATGATTAAGAATTTTGATCGCTTTGAAAAAAATGAATGAATTCATACTTAAAATAGCTGTAAGGCCTCGTTTATACAATAAACATTAGTGATAGTCTCCTTACCGTATTTAACCTGAGCCATGTCCCCTACCACCATGTCAGCCACAGGGATCTGGATGACATTTCCTTTCCGCACGACAGTGAACTTCTGTTCCTGCTCGATCCGACTCTGCAGACCCCGGAACTGCTTCTCTTTGGACCAGTCGTTAAACGCCGTCACCAGGACAACACACACGACAGACAGCAGGATGGCTGCGCCTTCAATCCAGCCGGCATCAGCCTCGCCTTCGTCTTCTGCACCCCCTGACACAAACCCACATGCTGGAGCAAGGGGGACGAGGGTGTAGTTGGTTAGATATTTATCTATATATATTACAGCTGAATCAAAAATTATTTAACCTCTCTGAAGCAAACGTAATATGGAAAGTAAAATTAATGAGGAGACAATTTGCAGATAAATGAGTCGTCCACCACCCAATATATCTGACAGAGAACAGATACTAGAATCTCCTAATTCTTTCAGGTGAGCCTCAGCAACACATTTAGTTATGACTTTAAACCAACACTATGGTTGACTGCAGTGGCTGTTACTTACAGCAGCTGCTTTTGTTGAGTGTGGGTTATCATCATTTTCATTTCCTACCATTCAAAAATTAAAAATGAAGGTTCATGAAAATAGTGCATTGCTACTAATGTTTATTTTGCACCTAACAAATGTAGTGTAATGCGTGTGCTGCTGTTATCAAGTGTACATGTATGAGGTTTTAGACAGAGCCACAGCGTCCTAGATTTCCTCCTTCTGTCCGCTGAGCCCACTTCCTTTCTGTTAAGACCTGTCACTGCAGTAGACAGACGCTGAAAGCTAATAGCAACAATTTGGCAACTCCTTTCACTTTTCATCTCACCAGCTTTTGTCTGTCGTATCAGTGTCCCTTTGTTTTGTGCATAACCATTGAACCAGTAAAAGATGATTATACACAGCAAATCGGTCTGATTTACGCAAACAACAATGGCATGAACAGAAATAATGTCAGATTAATTTACACCATCTTTAGAAAACTGTGCTTCCTAAGATGAGAATCACACATATTTGATGGAAATACTTTGATTACTAGACTTCATCTAACAATAGTTTTTATTTGCTTACACCAGAGCCTGATTCTGCAGCTGCGTTTAGGTGTGAATTCAGTGTAAGAATGAGGTGAATGAGGTGCTTTGATAAAACGTGGTTCTTCTTCTTCTCTTTTGGTTCTCCTGTACAGAGGTGTCAAAGGGAGACTGCAGATATTTGATGTGTTCATGCTTTGATATGCTTACCACTGCACTTTCCACACCTTCCTTAGCCATGAATCCATCTTTACAGCAGCACTATGTACATTTAAATAACATTCTTCCTTTTACAAATGAAAAGTTGAATTCATAAGCAATAAAACACTGAATAAAAATTTAATTTACTCAGGGTTTTACTTCTATACTTACATAAATTGGCTAATGTTAGCACAATTCAAATAGATGCAATTGACATTACTTAATCAGTTCTATGACTTTATAACTCTTATTTACTTGTGTTGCTGTTATGCTGTGTTTTATCATATCCCATTAACCCAATATTGCAAAACATGTCACCCATTAGCACTAAAATCATTGTGAAAAATGTCAAAATCTAATTGCTGACTTTTTATCGAGGCCATTTTGTAGCATTTATGTTCTTATTTAAACACTAAAAGGTGAGGAGCAACACGCAGAATGCATCTGACAGCGAACAGGCTGCTGATATCAGTGCTCCAGCTGCTGGCAGCTCTGCAGCTGTGCTCAGGTCAGTGCGCCTGACTTGATCCACTCTCAATAACGCCTCATGTGTTCATCATGTGTTATTTTGTGCACCTATGTGTAATTATTAGTGTGTAGATTTGGTGTCAGATCAGTGATTCTCAACAACCAACCAACTTTCACTCTCACTTCTCTTCCTACAACCTCGCTCCCTTTATGGCTCATTCCTGCTCTCCTCTTTAACCAGGATGCTGGTGATAGGGTGACACTGTATGCTGATGATGATTCAGCTTCTTCTCCAGCACGTGTTTCACATCCAGATTCGCACCTAAAACGCCCTCGCAAAAAAGCCCACCCCATCCTCATCTGTCCCTCTCCTCACCTTCGCTGTCCTTTCCGGGAGGCTGGTAGAAAGAGAGGCCAAGAGAGATGATGGCAGCAGCCTCCAAGATGATGAGTGTGACGTCCTGTAAGGCCTCCCACACGAGCTCCAGGAAAGTCTTGGGTTTCTTCGGAGGGATGAAGTTTTGGCCGAATGTTTGGCCCCGGCGCTCCAGGTCTGCCGGGTCCCCACTAAGACCTGAGAGATGGAGAAGATTGTGACGTAGAGAAAAAGAACGGTTGAGATTATAGCAAATGTTTCACGGTAAAAAAAAAATCACTTTTTGCTGATGTGCGTATAAAAGTGAGTAAGTGTATAAAATTCCATGTAGCACTGTTTAGCATTTATACGCATGCACAATCACACCCCAAATAATACTAAAACCTACCAGACAGACTTTTTCTAACCATTAAAAAAGTTTAAAACACATAAAACAAATCTATAAATTATGGAATCTATTTCTCTTATCTTCAGTCTCACTGCAACATCTCCATCCTTACCCTCCTCTCCACTTCATCCTCACCCCTAAGTGATGCAGTTTCCATGGTGACCAGGGTATCAGGTCCAGGGCTTCCTGTCTTTAACAGGTTTCTGCCCAGCAACAGGTGATGTCATTCGTTCGGTGTAACTGGTTTGGAGCAGAGCTTGCTTTTTTCTTATTTTTTTGATTGGCTGTCAGCGAGAGGGTACAGTGATTTGGCTGCTGTGGTTGGCTGAGATTGGTGACTATCACAGCATCCATTTGCCTGTGCGTGCGTGTGTGTCTGGGTGTTTTTGGGATACATCCTGGTCCAATGTGCTTGCTGCAGGGAGTCAAATGTAGCTCCCAGCGTTGCCGAAGAATAGTGTAGCAATATGACTCTCAACAGGGTTCAAGCCAAGGCAAGGCAGAGAGAGACAGGCAGAGGGAGGAAACAGGTGACCTTATGCTGAGTAATCGTAGTGAGCTGTATCCTCCTTTCATTAGTCCATCCCTCCCTCCCTTTCTCATCCACTCATCCATCCCTCTATTCATCCGTTCCTCCTCATCCTCTTCCACAGCCTCTCTCGTTGGCTCTCCTCCCCTCTTTTTCTCCCTCTCTCAATCTCCCCTTGATGTGTCCTTGACAATGCGGCAAGCTGTTCTAGCTTTCCCTCCTCACCCCCCCCCCCCCCCCCCATCGCCACACACACAATCACACGCACACTCTTTCTTTCGCTTCCTTCTTCTCTTTCTTTCTCATTGTTTCTCCTCTTCCTTTCTATGTCATCAGTGTGGATATAACTGTCTGATACTGCAGTGCTGAGGTATCCACATCTGTGTGCATGAGACAGAGAGAGAGAGATCTTTCTGTATTGGTTTAACCCCTCCCCCTTTGCTCTTCATATCATATTACAGATGATGTTCTGCATCAGCTGCATCATAATGTAAATGCGTATGGCACGTTTACTGTGTAGTAGCCTACTGTTGCAAATCAGGCATGTATATACCCATATTTTCCCGTCTGATCTGCTAATTCATGCTCCTCCACTGTGATCCCTTTTATGTAATCATACTAAACAGGCAGCAGCTTTTGTTGTGCTGTCAAACAGCTGCAAGTTCTGAAAGACTGGTGTCAAGTTTGAGCAAACAGAGACTTGAGTAATGACATTAGATTTCTACGAGGTGGGAAACAAGTTTTTGGTTTTGTTTGTTTTTTTCCATCCGCGTCTGCGCGTTGGCTTGTTTGTCATGCCAGATGACACCATATGTAATTCGCGAAAGTCAGCAAAGTGCAAAAAAGAAAGTCATCCAAGTGTGTGGAGAGTGGTGTTTGCGCGCGTTGTTTGCCAACTGTGTTTCGTAGGGACAACTGCAGATACAGTATATGACTGTGTGTATGTGTATGTCTTTCTATGGTTGTGGGGACTATAGTTTCACTGCATCAGTTGTGAGGTCACTTTGGCCGATTTTCACGACTTCAAACAAACATGTTAGAGGGTTAAGATTAAGAGGGGGGGGGGGGGGGGCATTTATTTGTGATGGGGCTAGGGAATGCAATGTTTCAATCATTAACCACACACCTATAGAAAGCATTTGTGTGTGTATTTTGGGTTTTTTTGGGACCTGCTGCACTGTGTCCTGACCAGCTCACAGTATCAAATTAGCAACACTCAACACAGACTTACTGTAACTAAACACCCAGCAACTCTCTCACTTTTTCGCCATCTATCACAAACACACACACACATCGTAGACTTTGCTTCCACTTGCACACACTCTTCTTTCTCCATTGACCCCTCTCTCTCTCTCCCTCTTCCTCAGAATCTCCATCTCACAGTTCTCAGTCATCTCTCTCTCTCTCTTACTGACTTTCCCAGCCAACTTATCTCTGCTGTTGTGTTGCTAGGTTACAAACTAGTTGAGGGAGTGGGCGTAGTGTGGTACCACACCCCTGTTAGAACATAGAACATACAGACGCTGAAACATAGCCACTATAAATCTTTGATTAGTAGTCATATCCACTTTTATTTAGTGTGTGCATGCATGTCTTTCTGCGTTCATATGGACACATTCTAGCTTAAAAGCATCCATGTAAGAATATTTCTGCAAGTCCTCATAACTTCAAATGGCTGTTTGAGTCTTGAAACTTGATTACAGACGATAAGACTGGCTGAGAATAGGGCAAGAGTCTAGGGAACGCAGTATGTCCTTAGAAAGACAATAAGTCCAACGTGTGTGAGAGAGATAGAGTGAAAGGTATCAATCAAATTTACAGGATTAGTGCAGAAACAATCAATCAGTCGACTCATAAAAGGGCAACTTCACTGATTTAAACTTGCTTCCTATGGTTCTACAGTATTTGGGGTGTATATGTATATGAATGGTATTAAACTTCCTTCTACCTTCACTAAAACTATGTAGTGAATACCCCTCTAGGTGACATCATCTGGAGGAGTTTTTCAGTTCAAACGATGTCATCAGGTTGCTCCTCCATGTGGCATCGTCTGAGCCTTAAAAAACGTCTCCACGTGACAACATCTGGAGGAGTTTTTCAGTGAGAAGCAGACAGATATTTTATTACAGGGACGGCAGAGGGAAGTTGACGCCATTCATGTACATGTACCCCTCAAATTATACCAGGCCAGGAGGTCAAATCTAAACTGAAAATCAGTGAAATTTCCCTTTAATATATTAAGTATCAAACATTATTAAGTAATTTCAAGACTCACTTTGTTTGGTTTAGCAGGTTTTTATCAGGTGGTTATTAACTAACTTTACTCAAGTGCTGTACTTAATTAAAGTTGTGAGGTACTTCTACTTAACTGGAGTATTTCCATTTTATATTACTTCTATTTTTACTCTACTACAATTCATAATGTACTTACTTATTCTTCTACATTTACTTACTATAAGTTTTTGCAGATGTTGTAGAAGGTTAAGACAAAACATAATCAAACTATAAATGATTATTTACAGTATTACTATGGATTAACCACCTGTCAGTACATAAAATGATTAAAATCAGCTCCACATTTAGCAGCTGCTGTTTTGTTTGTTCCACAAGTACTGTTTCCCATATTTTTCACCTTTGAAACTTTGTGAAACAAATCAACAGCATTAAATCTGATACTGTAAAATACTTGTAACTTAAGCAGTGGAGTACCTTCTTAGGCAAGTACTTGCACTTTTACTTGAGCATTGAGTTTGTACAACTGCTTCTGATTTACTACTACTATATGATTTTCACTATAGATTAATCCATTGGTTATTTTAAGATTAATAGACTTTACAAAACAAGAAAATAGACAAAGAAACAGCTTCAGGGTGCTTGTTTTGTCCAAACAACTGTTTAAAACCCAAAGAAATTTACAATTTAAATTTACAGTGACATAAAAAATCTGAGAAGCAAAAAAAAACTGTGATAACTTAATCAAACGATCATCAAAATGGGTTAGTGTTCGAATACTTGACCAATAATTTCAGCTGAGTTAAAACAATCTTCCAGTTATTAATTAATTAATCTTATGAATATTAATTGGCAACTCATTTGATAAATGATTAATAATCTTTTTCAAGCAAACATGAAAAAACATTTGCCGGTTCTTGACTGATTCTTCCTTACTTCTACTCCACTCATCAATTTATTGTTTTACTCAGCTACTTGGCTTTTCATCCATTCATCCAATGTAATGCTCTCATCCAATCATCAATCAATTCATCCACCCATGTTCTGTGTGCACCCAACTCCAAACCAAAAACTGCATTCAGCAGCAAGGATTACAAGCTGTGAGTAAAGTGTGTGTTAACTGTCTGATGGAAGTGTATGTGTTGCGCCGCAGTGAAGTTGTTGCATTTTTAAAATTCAGTCTTCTTGTGTATTAATAATGCATCTGTAAAATGAAATGATTTGTCTTGGTCAGTTTTGGCGATCAAAAACATTTTGTCAGTGTGTTCGTGTTGTTACAGAAGGATTGGTGAACACACGTAACCGCTTTCATTTGTCGGAGCCAAATGCCGACGACGTAGAAATTGCAGCAACACCACCCCCACAGAGGTGTTTATGTGCGACTCCAGCCAAGAGGACAATGTCATCCATCCTTGCACTCTTTCATTCAGCCAATCTCACTGTACAAATTCATCTCCCTGTTAATTTTGTCATTTCCTCCATGTCATTTCCATTCATCCACAATACAAATCCATCCATCCAGCAGGCCAACAATGTCATCCACCCATCCATTCCATCCAGCTGGTTATATTTAAATCTATGCTCTCATTCATCCATCTCGCCATGTACTCCACCATCATTCATGTATGCATTCATCCACCAATCTACTATTTTTAACTCATTCAACCATTTGCGTGTCTGCTCACCATCAGTGGTGCTGGACAGTAGTCTCTGGCAGAGCCCCTCTGTGTCTCCATAGCTGTCCTGGATCTTCTGCAGCGCGTCTGCCCCTCTGATCTCCATCAGCTCCCTGAGCTCGTTCACCGTGACCCCAAAGTCTCCCCCTGCATGGCTGCCATCTGCCCTTCCTCCTCCTCTGCTCCCGCTTCGTGTCCCTTTGGGATAAAACTCCACTGTGCTGTTTGCCATTTCGCCCATCGTGGCTGTTGTTGACATGTCAGTGAGAGTTTTTCTTCTGTTTTGGTCCTCCTCTCTCTCCGTAGGCTGTCCTCAACTCAGTTCCCCTTTCGTTTGGTTGGTGGAGGGGTGTTCATGTGCTCAACAGTCGCAATCTTGGTTCTGTCTTAATACCCTACTTGAAAATGTTTAACTGCGATGATTCACCTAACCCTGTTTTTTATTTTATTTAAGGGCAACAAAGGGGCTTTCTCCTTGCTATGTTGGCCTAGCCTCCCACTGCTCCTTTAATTCTCCATAACAGGAGGAGGAGGGTGAGGGGGATGAAGGACAGCGGGCAGGGGCACTTCAGAAGCGTGACGTCTGAATGAATCCAGCTTTCTTTTCCTTCGTCTCCTCTGCGACTCCACGCTTTCCTCGTTTCTGTCCCCCTCCCTCCAGGGTCACGGCCAGTCCATGGACGGACGGGCTGACAGGGTTGACGGACTTACGGACAGGGATGGAGGGATGATGGACAGATGGAGAGAGGGGCGAGCGAGGCAAAGGCAGCTGATAAATCAGAGACAGGAAGTGGATCCAGTTCAGAGGTAGCTACTGCTGCACAACCAGGACCTAAAGAGAGTGCAAGGAAGAGATAAAACATTACCACTCTATCTGTTCTATTGATCCCACTCACTGTCATAACATCACATCATTTCTGAGGCAGAGACAAGGCGTGCCAGACGGGATTCAGTTGTGAAACTTGTACACTTGATGCAGCAGCTAACAATCTGCCACTAATTCATCTGTCTGGATCCAAAAGAAAATACCAATACACTACATGACTTGAAGTCATATTAGAAAATGCGTCCAAAAATTATACATTTGACTATATAACTTATATAAGATTTTTACACATAGCTTATTGATGCAGGCATTTGGAGTTTCGTTTCCAGCCTGTCAAATGGAAATTGAATGTTCACTGCAAGTCCAGAGAGAAGTATCTCTTTAAATGCTCAACTATGTTCACCAACTAGTCATTAACTTTTGTCTGCCTCCTGTTTTGTGCTGGATAGGTACCATTTTCTTTTAACTTTTTAGCTGATAACAGCACTGATGAGAGCAGTGAGACTGAACCAAGTCATAAATCCAAAACAATGAGTTTAAAGATGCTGAAATGTTTGAAAGAGGTCAGAGGAAATGCAGCGGTGGTGATCATTTCCTGTTGGTTCATCACCGCAAACAACTTTCGCATTATACATGCTCATGTCATTTATTGTTAGTATACAAACAGTGATTATAGCAGCTTAAAAAAGAAAAAGAAAAACAAAGACTCAGATCGCATCATTATATCTCACCAGACCTGTTTAAAAGAGCTCCACATATCAAGCAGTCTTCTGAATGTTGCTTTTGCTTTCATCCACTATAAATTAAATATGTGCATGGTGATGTTCAGAAGAAATAGAAATGTACCTGTTTTTTTCTGATATTGACTTTACTTGCTATAATTACCTGATGAAGCTGATGCAGGATGGGCAAGAAACCCCATCAAAAGACAGAAACCAAAAATGCAGTGGCACATGATCAAACACTCAAACACCTCAAATATATAGTTTCATTTTTTTTAAAAGCCTTAGTAATTCCCAGGAACACCTGCGCACTGCAGTTTCTAACAACCATAATGCAAATCAGAGTAAATAGCGTCTTTTTGGGGACTATTTTCACTTGCAGATTAATACAAACTTTGTTCTCCAGTGAGAATATGTGGCAGCACGATGGTGTATGTGGGAGTCAAAATAAACTGTACTGCGTGTGCTCATTCTACAGCATAGCTCATTTAGGTGTTTTTTTTTTATAGTTTTTGGACAATGATGGAGCTCTATGTCACAGAGGAATGAGAAATATATCACATAGAGATATACACATAATACTTGTATTTGTCGTTAGGAAAAATAATGTCTGTCTATGTACGTAACCTCAATGCATATTACTTCAAACCAGGTACGTATAGCACATCCACAACATGCCTGGATGCATCTGATTGCCTTGAACGTGTTATTTATCTTTTATTTATGTTTAATCTGATAAATCGAAGAAGAAGCTAGTGGGAAGTTTCCTGAAGTGAGCTGCTCTTGCTGGATCTACTGAAAAACAATACCCCAGTCATTGAATTAACATTTCAACCCATTTCTGGAACTGATTTAATTAAAATAAGTCTGACGCTGATAGCACTCAGCACCGCCTCACAGACCAGCAACTTGCTTTCTTCAGCCACACTGAATGAGATGAAGCCTCATCCCATATGAGCAATTTGCAACCGGCTGTAACTGAATATTCTCAGCATCACACATGACACAACATATTCAGATTTCCCAAGGCTGAGGATGAAAAAACAAACTGGAGCTCACCATTTATTCCCTTTCTCCTCCTTCCTCTTCCCTCTCCCTCAGCTTCTTGCATCTTCTCCCTCCCTTTCTCCTCTCTGCCCTGCCGTGCCTCTATCCTGACGGAGAGTGTTAGTTTATGACTGAGTCACCCTGTTCTGCCTTTGAAGCTCCCTCTCGCTCCCCATCTTTTCCTATTCTCCTGCTCTTCCATTTATTCCTATATGTTTTGCTTTCTTTTGCAAGCCTTGTCTTCTGGTGTCTCATTGCTTGTTATTATCTTACCTTCCCTCCTGACTCCTTTATTTTGTCGCTCTCCTTGTCTATCTGCCTCCTTCTACTGCAATCATTTATTTACTCAGCCAGTCGCACATTTTTGTCCCAGCCCGGCCTCTTACTCACTGATTCTGTCTGATTTTATAACGCTCACGCAAGAAACTACTGCAGCTAACTCTGACAGTGTCATTCTGTTTGTTTCTGAGCTCTGATGTATACATAGGAGGGTGCATGTGTGCACATGCGAAGCTGCATTACATAAACTAAAAGGATAAAAAACCCTTAGCATTTGTTACGCATTCCTAACTCTTACATGCACATACAAATACAGTCCACTTTAGCCAAAGGATGCAAGCATCACGAATGTACTGTACAGTAGCCACACAAAGACACTAACACTCGTGCCCAGAGACATCACTTACATGATCTCTGTCATGACACACACACACAAGTGTGTCACACACCATGCGCTTTCGAAATAAGAGAGAGTAGGAGAGAGAGTGAGAGGGGGCTGTCCTGGCTGAAAATGTGTTTGAACATGAAAAGAGTCAGACAAAAGGTCACTACAATGTTCAGCAGCCTGCCCATTTATTCTGAATACTAGCCCTGCTTCTCTGCGCAGCATCCCTCAGAGGGTCGGAGCAATTTGCTTATTGTTTTTTTTTCTTAAGAGAAAGTAGCCACTCTTTTCCCAAAGGGATTTTCTCTTTATCACGGAAGCAAGAAAGTTGAGAAGGTTACAGAGTGAGGAAGACACAGGAGAGAAGGTCCTCACGGGATTTCATTTTAGGCCAGCAGAGCTGCATATGCTTTGTGACTGTTCGTGTGTGTTGCATGGAGTAACCCAGGCTACACACACACAGACCTGAGCACATCTGACTAAACAAGTATGTGTGCATTCATGTGTTCCTGTCTGTACCTCTCGGTTGGTTGTGTGTCTAATCGCCATGCTAGGTGATGCTCACATTACCACTCTTCGCATGCACTTGTCAGTATTTTGTCTCTCCACCTACGACTGTCCTGCGGTCCACCTGTGCAGCTGCAGTCCTACTTTCTGACAGGCATCTGAAGGGTCACCTCTGGCGGGGGCCCTTGTATCTGGGCTGCTGCCTGCCGTCTCTGGCTCGGTGCCAGTCACACACTTCTGTAATGCCCAGTGGGAACAGCACACTTAGAATTCAACACTGTCAGTGGCTGGAGCCATTAAAGGTGGGCCGCCGACAGGGACCAGATATCTGCATTATAGTGGAGCACAGTAAAGCAACTGGATGATGCTGCTGATGATGATGATGATGGTGAAAGCTCAACAAAGGGAGAATGTTTGTAAAGAAAGAATGAAAGTCCGAGTTCAGACTCATCAATGTCCAGTCTGATAATATTTATTTCCCTTACATCTCACACACACTCTCACATACTCACAGTGCCCCATGTCCATCCCAGATGGGCCATTATCTGCCTCCATCCAGAGCTACACACACTCACACACAAACATACACGCAGACTCTTAACTGTGCACTGTGTAAGAATGGCCCCATGCAACAGTGTTTCCCACACAAAACGACCTTTCCTGGTCACCTTCAGACGTGCATGAGCTTCATCCCTCTGCTCATCCTCATCCCCAGCACATTTATGGCAACAAGAGCGGTCCTGATTACAACAGAGAGCACACTGTAGGCCTACTAACCATGCCAGGGGAGAGAGAGGAGCCTATGATGCGCCACTTGCTTACCCTATGTCCCTCTGCAAGGTTACCGGCCCGGCCACTCTACGCAACTCACACCCACCCTGCGCCGGGCGACTTGTTAAGATCCCTCCGGCCAGAGATCATTACCAGATCAAACCGACACCCCCGCAGCTCAGCGCTGCAGGTGCGCCAAACAACGCAACTGATACCTAATAGCCTATAGCCTCGTACATACTAGCGCCCGGGAAAACCAAGAGGCAAGCGGGAGAATAGCGCATGCTGCTCGGTGAAAATGTCAGACTGCAGCCCATCATCAACTGGCGCGGGACAAGAAGCGATTGATGGAAGGATGGACGTGTATCAATAGCTCCACGCGCGCGCGCGAGCACATTCACCCGCGCACGCGCGCACACACATACTCCCTCATAATGTCATAACCCTGTTTGCCAGTATTATGGTATGCCCTGCTGTATGGGCTATTATCACAGCTGTGTAAGGCCTGAGATGAGGAATGCCTCATCAGGCCCCGTTTTACAGTCTGCAAGTCCGTCACAAACCCCCCTATGTGCTATTAATGAATCACAGAGCATCTTCCCTTATAAAAACGGTGCTCGAGCGGCCGGGGTAAATAACAGTCACGCACGCGAGTACGCACGCACGGACTCACCGACTCACCGTGCAGGCCAAGCTCAAGGACATCAGCATCAGCGCGCGGGCGGGGAGGCAGAATCCCCGTTAATCTGCGTGGCGTGAGCGTGAAGCGGAGAATGTCCCAGACCGGATGAGAGGAAGGATACAGCAGGGGGGACCGGGGCTGCTCCGGTTGCCTGGAGTCCGTAAGAGTGGAGGGATGAAAGACGACGACGGCGCTGATGAATACTCCGCTCCGCGCGGTCACCTGACGGTTGGTCGGTGGAGTTCTGCGGCGGTGGAGGAGAGAGAGAGAGAGTCAGAGAGAGAGAGAGAGAGAGAGTCAGAGAGAGAGAGAGAGAGAGAGGATGCGCCGGGTTGAGGGTTTAAACACCTCCGTTGCGGGGGGGGGGGGGGGGGGGGGGGCG
>JAUMHL010000028.1:2991186-3001303 GCA_032362345.1 Sandelia bainsii
TGCCTCCCGAACCTGGATTGGGAGCTGGTTCCACAGGAGAGGAGCTTGATAGCTAAAGGCTCTTCCTCCCAGTCTACCACTGGCTAATGGCTAATGACTTTACTGATTTTCCTGACCTACAACTGTTCATATTATATATATATATATATATTTTTTTTTGGCACAAAAATAAACACTTTTCTTCATCTCACTAGTTGAACTATATACTGTACAATTAAAAATATAGCAAGTAAACTGAACTAAATATAGAAAGTCGGGATATATATATGTAGGATAGGTTGTAGGATACAAATATACAGTTTATTTTTTTAAGGCTGCTTATAGCTTGGTTTTTTTTAGCAAACATTATTTAAACTGAGGGAAATAATGCATTTGTAGGGACTATTTTCAGACGTGGATTAATACACAGAGAGTATTTGGAGCAGCATGTGTATATGGGACTGAATTAAAAGAAGCTATGCTGGGATACACTGATAGTTTAATGGTTAATGTGCATGCTGCATAACTGCAACATCCCTGGTTCACATCCAGCTGAAGACCTTTGTTGCTCTCTCTCTTCCCATATTTCCTGTCTGCCTCTCTATTGTCAATCAATCAAATGAAGTCTAAAAATACTTTAAAATACAAAAAAAAAATCAGCTATGGTGTGTGTTTACGGTACTGAAGGTACATGTTGGGGGAGGGTCACTTATTGATGTAAGTTTAATACTTCCTTGAGGACTAAGATACAGTATATCAGACTGTTCTAAAACAGCACACTTCCGTGCCCGTGGAGTTTACTTTGAACAATACACAGTCGAATTTAAAACTATAGAATCTGAACACCAGAAATATTTGTTTAAAATATACACCAGATCACATGCCTGCATTTTTATTTTCAAGTGAGACTGGTCCTCCTCCAAAGATGACAAACTATCTTTTAATTAATTCATGAACAGATCTTTAGAAATGGCAACAGTGCAAAAACACACAAGAAAACACTTAATCAGCCAAGCGGCACTTGATCTGCCAAACATCCCACTGTAGAATGAAGAGGTCATTAAGCCAATTAATGTATTCACATGTAAATATGTTTTATATAACAGTATGCAACGTCTAGATGATACAGAATGTATATTTAATGAAGGATAAACTGGTATTGAGTGCAGAAAATCCAATTTTCCTTGTTGATATGTAGATTTATGCAGCAAAGTGCTCTGGATTTTAATCAGTCATTCAAAACTTAACCTCAGCTACATATTTATTATTGTCTAGTTTTATCCTTGTGCAAAAATGTGCGAGGATAATATCACTCAGTAATAAATATCTAATTACTGTAACCATAGTCATGTATTTAAATTGATTTGTTGGCATTATTGACTGAATTATTTATAACAACTGGGTGGTGAACTTTAGATTTTCCTATTAAATCCATACAGTGGTATTTGTAGTTAAAACATATTATGTGTGTGGTGTGATGAGATTATTGGTAATGAAGGCTGAGACAGTTTTAAGAAACCGGGAGCTGATGATATATATTCCAGAGCCCATCAGCATTCTGCAGAGCTGAAATATCTGAAAATGTCTCCCCAAGGCGGCAGGAATCGGTAGTGCAGGAGTGTTTTTGTCACAGCTCACAGACTAACTGGGGCAACACAAAGTGTTTTTCTCGCACACACACCCAAACACACGGGGACATATGTGCACAAATGCACCTGAGCCCCAGTACATGAGAGAACAACACACACACACACACACACACATATTCATGCCACACAGAAACAGACACAGACAGACAGAGATAACAACTCTCATATGTCTCCCATGTGCGAGTCCTGTAGGTGTGTCCTTTATATACACTTTGCCTCCATGTCGTAGAGTTGAAGAAGGTCCGAGATCACAGCGTCGATGTCTGCTTTGGTCACATAGTCACACAGCACCTACAGAGAAACACACACACACACACAGACACGCAACAGACTTCAGCTCCACACCTGGCCTCAATAAACAGTGGACATCAAAGGTCCACACACCATTTCAAACGACCTAGATTTTATTGCCTTGAGGACTGAAGTAGAAAACCATAACAAATTCTGACTCTTTTCACATTTGCATTTGGATATAGTGACTTACAAAATCAAAGCTATAACAAAAGAGACTTCATTTGCAAAAGTGTTCGAGAATGGAAAACTCTTAATTGTCACCGCTGTTCAATGAATACTTAACACTTACAAGGGGCACTTCTGCTTTGAAGACTGTCTGGAGCTGGATGATGAGGCAGGGATGTCACTTAAGTTAAAGTGAACAATGTTACAGAGCTGTGCAGTAGCTGTAGAGCCAGTGAAAGGTACGGTTTGTGCCCAGCATGACGTAAAAGTATCTTTATGGACAAATTTGAGCAATGCAGTGGTTTAAAGTCCACTAGATGAGATACAGGGAACCCAACAATGGCAAATGTTACATTCCAGAGTGCAAACTGTCAACACAAGGTCTGTTAATTATCCAGATTAACATTCTTCTTCTTTGAAAGACACAACTTTTATATTTGTATAAATGTTGCAAAGGGAGAATCAAAGCCTGAAAACCCAGACAAATAAAATCAAAACTATCTGCAGTCCTAGATTCCACTAGGCTCCTCTAACAGAAATCACGTTCGACTTAATTACTGACATGTGATAATTTTTAAACCCACATTAACTGTTTTATGAGTCATTTAAACACTGACACACATCACAGGCTTTAATGCACAATTCCAAACTTTTAGTCAGATCCAATCTCACGTTAATGATTCATATTCATGCTTGTAAGTGAAATTTATCCAGCCACTGGTGCGCAGATTAAACTGAAATGTGAGCCGTAATTGCCTTAAAAGCTGCTGCATGGAGCGCCCCGGGTTCAAGTCCAACTGGGGACCTTTGCTGCTCTCTTCACTAGAGTCAGACAAAAGAAGGCAAAAAAGCTGCATTCCATTCATTCCAGTTTCAGCTGAGTGAAAACTGGAATTCATCAGAGGTTCAGAGACATGATTAAAAAATGCCACTCTTGTACAAAGGAAACTGTTGCCATGACTTTATAAATGTTATGTTTTATATTCAAATAAATTTACATCTCTCAGTTGCTCTCATGCACCTTTTCAATCAGTCTACTCTCTTCCCTCTATAATTATTATGAACACTTTGCAGCAAACACGCACCTGCCACCACTCTTTCTCCCCGACAGGCAGCTCCACTCCGTAGCTGTTCAGAGCCAGGTACAGCATTGCTATTGCGATGTGTTGCGGTTTGTGACGGATGCACATGGCTCCATGGTAACAGTCTCTAAGCAACGCCCAGGAAGTCTCAGCAATGGGGGTTCGAGACCATGCATGGCGGTTCACTAGCGACTTCGCAGACAAGAGGTAGTGGAGTAAATACTGAAGAGAGAGAAAATAAAATATAACAAAGTGCATTGTGCATTCTACAATTCAGTAAACTAAGCAATTTAATTTGTTTTAATTTAGGCAACAAATTCAGAATGTGTGCAGGGGTGACCAGTGAATCACAGCTAAATAAAATCTTTCTTATAGGCTATTCAATCACTTGCACTAGACACTTGATCCATGGATGGGTGAATGCAAGGGTTGAGTAATAAAATAAAGAAATCAGAAATGCTAAAGAGATCAGATCAGCCAGGAAAAATGACACAGCATTTTCAACCAATATTTAAAAAACAACTCTTCAACACCTCAGATGGTACAGCAACTGTACACACAAACACATTGGGACAACCATGACAACTTCAGACGGTAACAGAGTCAGACAAGGAGGCTCAACACTAAACAAGGGGGACAGGAATACGCACATGTGCACAAACACACACACAAACACACTCACCTACCTTGTGAGGGTGTTCGAAGGAGACGTGGAAGTTGAGCTGTCGCAGGATGAGGAGCTCACACTGCACCACGCTGTCCCTGAGGTCCCAGAACTCCTTGTCACATTCTAGAGGAGCGCTGCCACTGTTGAAGTACCTGGGAGGGAGGATCGGAACGAGAGAGGGAAGGTAGAGGCAGAGAGCATCCAAGGTGACCACTTCGAAAAGACATGACACGCCAAACAAAGACTGATGAGAAAAAAAAAGATAAAAAAATTGCTCTCGTCTGAATGTCCTGCAGTGTTCTGAGCCACTTCAGTTAATATGAACTATTTTCAGGACACATCTGAAAATCCAGACCATCACCCCCATTTAAAGACCAATTTTCACTGGAGACACAGTTGATGACAAGTTATGTTATTTGTATATCAAATAGCTGTACATGCGCTATTGACTATTTGTACTGAAAGGTGAAATGTAGGGCTGCGAGCTCATTTTAATCATCAGTTTATCTATTAATTGATTATTAAATGGGACATTTTTGACATTTTAAAAACAAATACAATTAAATAAAACTGAGATAAGTCAGAAATACACACATTGGTGAAGCTAGAGAAATAATTAAAGCAATTATCAAAACTGATTCTAGTTTTGCCAATAAGATAGCTGACTAATCAATATTATACTTTAAAATGTCTCCATGTCTAGTCTGATGCAGCCTATAACACATAACAACATCTGTCTGCTGTTCATAATTATTTCCACCACTTAACAAATTTACTCTTCTGAGGGTAATGGAGCAGTTGTTTTTTTACGAGAATCGTTACAACCAACACTGTTAAAAGTAATGCAACCTATTAATAACAACTGTGGTCAGAAATGTTGTCACTGGTTCAGAAAGTCAAGACAGAACCTTTAGCTCTTCAGTGTTTTTGCTCTCAACAGTATGATTTCAATGTGGCCATACAGCGGTGTATGCTGCACGCACTTGACCATGCATATTACCTGTGGCTTACGTTGATGATGTCCCGGGTCCTGATGTGCTGCTCCTCTACTTTGCCAGCCAGGTACACGCAGCTCATGGCCACCAGATAGGGTTCATACGCACGGATGCTGACATGTTCGAAGAAACGGTGGTACAATGCACACGCTGTGGCCACGGGCACAGAGCGCATGCCCAGCTTCACTCCTGAGCATGGAAGGAGGGAGAAGTAGCTAAAGTAACTCTTTAACTTAGAGTACACTGAAAAAGCACCTTTGTGTTTCCATCATCTCTGACTGATTCATTCACACGTAATTCATTTATTGTCATCTATTGCAAACTGTTGATTTACTAAGTTAATCACACCGAATTGCTACTTCATTTAATTTGATTAATTATTTAACTCATGATTTTAGTCACTGAAATTCGGCAGCAAGTCTGAGTACTGGATCCAGTCTACTATGATTACTGCACAAAACACAGTACACAGTAGTATACAATCAACAGTTTGGTCTATTTAAAAAACATCCAAAATGATTAAGCAGTAAATATTATATATCACCAGGAGAAGCCTATCAACATAAAAAACTTTAGAATCTTACTATATATTTTTTTTATTACATTTCCTGATAGACATGAGTTTCCACTGTGTACTATTGATCAAGGGGAGATGCACTGTAAACAAACACCCTGTAGGTTACCTGTCTCCATAATGAAGCGACAGACGCGAAAGTGTGTTTTCACATCTCGGGCAGGATCAGACTCTGCGCCCCCGCTAGAGTCTCTCCTGTTCGCCAGCCACATCGGTCCAGTTTGGGTGGCAAGTGAAAGAGAGGACGGACACTCCATGACTCATGGAGGACCAGAAGGCGAACCAAACGTCTAGTCTAGAAACGTTATACACACAGAAAGAGTCGACAAGAACACAACTAGCTAGCTAGCTAGGGGGTGCCAGCATGAGAGTTTAAAGTTATAACTGGATGTAAACACAACCAAACAGACTGTACAATTACTCCAGGGCAGAATTAATGATTCAGAAAACAAACGGAATACAAACGGGGAGGAATACCTAAGTCTTAACTACATTTAGCCTGTTTTCTTGCTAGCATACATCGACGACTACCAGGGACAGTCACCGGAAGAAAAATAAACGCTCTTCCGGCCAACACTTCCAAAATAAATGTCGCTTGTGAATATTTATTCTAAAAGGGAAGCTAATTAAGATTGTTATCGTGCAGATTAAATGAGAGAGCTGTGTGTAAGAAAATATACTTAAACTGCTACAGACTTTGTTTTCCTTAGCTAAGCCGGTCTTAGTTAGCTAAATTAATTTATCACAACAAGTTCCCGTTATATCTTCCAAAGTTAAAGTGTTTCTGCCAGTACAACCAGTCCATCGTTAAATATTTAAATAAAAAAACACATAAACACACGATTCATCAACACAGTGTGTTCCTGTTTACTAACTAAAGGAAATTACCTGTCATTTGATTTTGTTGCTATGCAACGAGTCAACACAACAAACGCGGAGGCTATAGACGGATGCAGAAATGTCGTCCAGCTTCTCAGCTAATCAGGTAAGTAAAATCAATATCTGTGGTCTGCATGGTAAAAATTGGGAGTTTTGTTATGTTTTCTCATTCATACATTCAGACATAACCTAGTTTAAACTTTTCCATCCACAGTATGACAGTGCTTTCAAGTCGCAGAGGCTGCAGAACTGGTGTGAGACTAAGCATTTCAAGGAGGTACCCTAGTTGTATATCAGCAGTCCTGTCCTGTCCTGTTGTATTAAATGAATTGTAGCTGTTGCATTTCACATTGTCATGGTCATTTAGATATTTGATGAGCGACATTAGTTAAGCTCAGTGTGTGTGTTTGCAGAGACCCACTGCACAGGAGGGTCACACCACCTTCCTTGCCAATGATAGAGGACACCTGCTCCCAGGTGTAGTTAAGGTGATATTATCCTCTTTATTTTTCTTTAAAATGGCCTTTCATTGTGAATGTATGACTCCACTCCGGTTTTTATGTGTTTATGCTACAGAGGAGCAATGCATGGCCAGACTTTAAAGGGACCTGGGATCAACCTGCTCGTATCCCAGCCCACCGTGTCAACCCTACAGCCCGCTCTGTGGAGGGTCTGAACAGGCTGAAGACCTGGGGCCTTGACCCCCAACACACTGGCAAGTCTCAACCACAGAGAGGCAGCAAAAACGCAGATAAGGATGTTGGCAAGCAGGTTAGGCCCCCAGTCTGTTAACAGGAGGCAAACATAGATATATACGTGTGTATATATACAGCATATTTCGCAAGAATACAATTGATCTACCATCTACAGCTATGAGCAGAATTAGAATTAATACATTTTATTTGCATTGCATATTTCATATATACTGTAACATGATATGATAAACAGATTGTCTGTAGATAAAGGAGGTGTAGAAATATTTGAGAGGTCACAACACAAGAGAAGATAATACGTTCCTGAA
Source organism: Sandelia bainsii (assembly GCA_032362345.1). Taxonomy (NCBI): domain Eukaryota; kingdom Metazoa; phylum Chordata; class Actinopteri; order Anabantiformes; family Anabantidae; genus Sandelia; species Sandelia bainsii. Next base: position 2,998,492 of record JAUMHL010000028.1, read on the forward strand.
CAAAGAGGTTTACAGGCAAATTCAGTCTGTGGTGCCCTCAGGGGGTATTCCTCTTAGAGGTGTGGTGAGGTGAGCTGAAACTCTGTCCACCATAATATGAAGCTCAGGTTTGTGGATGAAAGGGACTGCTCAGATATCAGATCTGAGTTTGGGGCAAATGTAGGGTTACAGTAGCTGTTCTTTAGCAGAAGTTATAGTCCTGACAATCTCAGGACTTACATGGAAGGTGATATACCACATGTGAAAATTGTTTCCTGTCTGTTTTAGTTTATTCCCAGTTTAAAGTGTATATTTTTATATTGTACCTTAGCTGAAAGTTTAGATTTTTATATTCTATTTATATATACTTTTTTGCTTATTCTGTATGCCTATTTGTTCTGTACTGATTAAGCTGGAGCTACGTCGTCTGTGTACCTGTACAGTATACAGCAGAGATGACAAAAAAGTTTAATTTGACTTTTGACTTTGACTAGTAGTAATAGTAGTAGTAGTAGTAGAAAACTGTACCAAAGGACAAGTACATTTCTGTTTCTGAACCTCACGTTCCAGTTTGTTTTTCTAAATAATATCTATCAAGCTACAGTATTTTTATGAGTTCAAGTTCAAAATAATGAGTGCTATAAGAATAACCACATAACTCACTTGCTAAAACTCACTTGCTAAAAAAAGAAAGCAAACTACACTGAAGGACCTCGTGTATTTCCTCTAGACATTTACTCCTTAAAGTGCCGAAAAAAATATTCAGTGTGATCTCAGCAAGTGTTTTCTGTTCCTGCGTGGAAGGAAACTGTTGACTTCAACTGACATCGGACACAGAATACCTGTCCTCATGACAGTGTAATTATGATTGTGAGCAGCCATAAGAGATTAGTTTGATAAATTAGGGTTTGAAACATCATCATTAACATGTCAGTTCCTCTTTTTGATTGATTCTTGCATAATTATGACTTTTTAAAGTGAGTCTATGTAACTTTTTAGAGTGGTAGTGGCAGTACTGTACTGCTAAACAATTTAACACTAACCTGCTCATCACACTTAACGCTATAGCTCACATGGTCCTTTATGACAACGACCAGTAGCTTACAGTGACTGTATGTAAGGTATTACAGAAGTAAACATACTGTGTTAACTAAAATATTCAGCCAAAAAGTGTCACAGTGGCAAAGAGGAATAATAATTCAAGTTCAGTAGTATCAGTTACAAAGAAATATCGAGCTAAAGTTCACTAAAATATGCAAAATTAGTTTAATAAGGCTGATTAATTAATATTTTATGTGGTAGAGAAATGCTTAAGATTTGAAGCCATGTTTTCATCATTAGCCTGACTTTTGCTTTACAACAGCTGCTGTGGAACACTGTTAAAATGATTAAGGGTAGATGTTATTGCTCCTGCAGTTGTTCATTTCTAGTAACATGCCCTTTCTTTCTTTTTAAAGTTGACTTTAACTTTGCTCTAATGTCTGATCTCACTCAGCAGGACGGTGCCTCCCCATCCTCCGCAGCTGAAGTTCGACCGTCGTCTCAGAGCCGCCCCATAACTGGAGGTGAGATAACTGGCAGCCAGAACCAGGATTCGCAGGCAGCTGTGGTTGGATCCGTCGCTCGTCCCTCTGAGGAGGCTGGGATTGGCAGGCCACTGAGCCGGTGCCCTGCGGCTGAAGAGAAGCCAGCTTTGACGGCTGCTGATGATGAGGGAACCAATAATGATGCTGGCACAGTGAGACCAGTGAGCAATACGTCTGAGAAAGCAGCTGGTCCAAAGAGCACAATCATCCTCTAAGTAGACAAACACAGTGAGAGCTGTGAACTTTAATTCTCTTAGAGGATGGGAAAATAAATGAATTTTAACTGTACCAGTCACTTACTTTGGCTCTAATTCTACTGAAAAATGTTCCAATTCATGAATCATTAAATATATACAGTATACATAAGGTCATGATTATGAATGTTTGCTTCATAATATAACTGAATGAGGCGGGGGTTTTTACGGTAACTACATTCACATCCCATCTCCTACTCCCTCTTCCTCTGTGGCTTCGACTTCTATTATTTTATCAGCTGAATGCCTTATTGTTCTGAGCTAACCACAGTTCCTGCATCATGTAACGCTAAAAAAAAAAACAACTATTGTTCTCTCTTCTCTGTGGAAACAGAATTTGACTGTTAGTAGATGTGTGTGTAGCCTAGTCAGTAGGTTGATTTTCTGTCAGCTTAAATTCTGACATAGATTCAGCCACACTTTGCAGCATTATGGGCTTAATATAATGTGGACGGGAATGAATGTATAGAAAACGTGAAGAATAAGATGTGCTCTTCCCCCAGGAACACAGGAAGTCAGGAAATATGTATGACTGCTCACATTTTATCAGCTTTAGGAAACCATAGTTTACAGTTAAAGCATGAAGTCCTGTATGGCTCTGCACATCCTAGCATATGTGTTATGATTAAGGATGTTGTTTTTTGCAGTCTAACCCTATCCTCCATACTTGTACTGAGAAATAAACCACAGCACATTGGCCCACAGCCCCGTGACTCATTATAAAACCACATGGATTTCAGTCAGTTATTTCCTCTCCTACACCTCCACATTTGAAAACAATCAACAATGGAGCCAGTGCCTTGGGGGAGGAAAAAAAACTGTGCACACAAATGATTAAATTGAGAGCAAACATGAAGGAATCTGTGTGAACAAATCACTTAATTCATGCCAGTCAAAAGTTTGGAATGACCATGTTTGTCATGAAAAGATACATGTCTTCAGTTGTGTTACCATCATTGCACATGGTTTTCTAATGATCAGTTATCCTTTTAA
>JAUMHL010000028.1:3008824-3026135 GCA_032362345.1 Sandelia bainsii
AAAGGCCCGACCACCAGGCGCTCGCCATCGAGCCCCACCTCCAGGCCTGGCTCCAGAGGGAGGCCCCGGTGACCCGCATCCGGGCAAGGGAAAGCGGTATCCATTGTTCTTTTTCATCATTAGAGAATGAAAGAATATCTGTGATGTTCAGGGACTGTTTACGATATGACCTCTTTCCATTTAATTACCTTGATCGGCAAGCAGAGCCTGTCGCCGCATCCACAGGTGCTCAAACTCCTCTGGGCTGAGAGCTGGGGAGAGGGACAAACTGAGGAGGGGCATGCTGCTGGAAACCAGGATATCAGCAGAGGAGTCTGTACTTTGACAGGCACTGTGTGAGCCTGGAGAGGACACGGGAGGAGAAAGAGAGGCAGACAGGGAGGGGGGAAAAAACAGAAGAGAGGAAAAGAAGAGAGCAAGGGCGGGTAGTCTCAGTATGAAACCTAATAATGAATTCCCAAAATGTTCAAAAGATTTGGAAACAATGTGTTTATTCATTTATTTCCATTTCTGCAGGGGACTTGTTTAGCTCTGTTAGTGGGAGTTCAGTTCTGGGTGATCTTCCTGACCTCAGGCCCTTCATGTCAGGTTACCGGGTTCAGCCAGACAGCACTAGTCTACTAATGGAGCTCACTGTGCTCCTGGGCTTTAAGAACAGTTTTTATATAATTTCCCAAACCTACACATTGATCACATGGATCTTTTAATGAACTTTATGGCTCAGTTATTGATGCAGACATGCAGTGCGAGTTGGGGGCGATTAGATAAACACCTGTGTGCCTTTCTAAATCATAATCAACCAAAGAAAACAGGTACACCTGAGCTTAATTTGAAGTCCCAAAGCAATGACTCTAATATGACTCCGATGACTCCGATTGTTTTCATGCTGGTTACACACTCATAAACCTGCAGCGAAAGCACTGGCTAGAAAACAAGTTTTGAAAACCAGAAATACCAGCAGCTCTCTAAGAAAGCCACTGTCCAGTTCACAGGAATGTTATGGATGTGAGGTCCCAGTGCTCTTAACCTTTGACCCTGGACTACCCATTCATGTGTGCTGGGAGAAGAAGAAATTTTTGAAGAAATTCCCTCCAGGCGTTCTTTACATAATCACACTCGCAAGTATGGGACACTATTGGACGAATGTGAAGTCAGTGTGAACTTGACCTTTAACATTTGGCCATTAAAATGTGATCAGTTCATCACGAAATCCAAGGTGACAGTTGGACCAAATTTGACGTAATTCCTTCAAAGCGTTGTTCAGATATTGCATTCAAAAGAAAGTAAGTGTGACCTTGACTTTTGGCCACCAAAATCTAATTAGTTCATCATTGAGTCCAAATTGAGAGTTGTACCAAATTTGAAAGAAATCCCTCCAAGTGTTCCTTAACTATCAAATTGGCCATATGAAAGGATGGACAACCCAAAAACAAAATTTCCTCCCGCCCTGGCTATCGCCATTGCAGAGGCATAAAAAATATTCCATCTGCACCACTGTAAAAAACTTATAGCAACATTACAGTTTGTGTGTGCAATACACACATGCAATGGCCACTTTATTAGGTACACCTGTACAATCTATTGCAATTCAACAGCTGTCATACATTCTGCTTTTACAAAGTCTGTTGTTTTTGTTGACATTGTCATTGCTACTGAAAACATATTTAAAGGTGATGTTGCACTGGACTACATTCAGTCTACATGCAGTCCAGTTGTATTGAATTGAAACAGGCTGATACAGGGTTATTCACAAGCAAGCATTATGTTCTGAAATCCACCATGCATTCAAGAAAGACAAACAGGGGCAGAGACTGCAGAGACACTCACCTGACTGTACTTTCTCAGTGTGGTTACAGTTCGGCGTGTCGGAGAAGTCAGTTTTAATCTTGGGGTCAAAGGTCACATGTTCAGGGCTTCCTCTGCTTGCCGACTCTGCCTCTACGGCGCCATTCCTCAGAGGCTCAAGAGTGTTAAAGCTGCATGCCCACTGACTGACTGGGTCCACAGGGCGGCCAATAAGAACACCCAAGGAAGGGTCTGACCTCCAACCTTGGAGGACCTTTCGCGTCTCTTCTATCCCACAATGCAACAGGCGGTAGTAGAGAAGCGCCTGGTCGCGTACACACATGTCTGTCTCCTCCTCTGAAAAACACAAGAGTTTTAACAGTGACATCTGTCTTTCTTCCTTTTCCTTTCACTCACACACACTCACACACACACACACACACTATTGCCTACTACCTATGCAGTAGTGCAGCAGTCTTCCAAGCATGTCCTGCGTTTCAGCAGGCTGGCACAAAAACAGCCTCATGGTGGCTGTCAGTAGTTCAATCTTGACTCCCAGAGAGGCCTCGCTCCTCACTCCATCAATGAACACTTCCAACGTGTAGGGAGCGCTGGACACCCGCTCTCCGTACATGCCCAACAACCACAGCAAGGCCTGCCTGCCCTAAGGGAGGATGAGCAGAGGAAAAAAGCTAAATTTAAAGGCCCTGGACACCCACTGAGATGATCAGATCTCTGCTGAGAGCACATACAGTGTGTTTGCCCGCTTCCTGAGTTTTTATTTTTAAAATAAAATAAACACAAAGATTTGTCTCACATTTGTCAAACGCTTGACTGCAGTTGTTACTAGTTATTAGGTTTAGGGGGCTTACTTTTTCACATAGGGCCAGGCAGGTTTGCACAGGTGTTTTCCCTTAATAAATGAAACAATCATTTAAAAACTGCATTTTGTACTTACTCTGGTTATCTTTGTGTAATATTAAAATTTTGTTTAAGGATCTGAATCATTTAAGTGTGAAAAATATGCAAAAAAATAAAAAAAAATCAGGAGGGGGGCAAATACTTTCTCACAGCACTGTAGGCATAAGCTACCAATTACAGTATATTCTTTCAGAAGCAACAAAATCCTTGTGAGGACTAATCAGTCATGTCTGAGATCAGTCGTAAATTTATTATAAACTGAAATCTGTTATTATAACAAAAACTCCAATCAGATGCAGCTCCTACACTGGACCACTGTACTAAATCAAAATAACAACAACAACAATGGATGGTAATTGCATTCAGACTGACAGAATGACTGTTTTGGGTGGAGTCAGTTGTTTCCAGGTGGTGTTGCCAGGTTCATTGAGATTCTTTCCAGAGAATGAATGAGCAAAGGTCGGATTATACATCATTTGAGTGGGTTTGAACATCAACCTTGTTCCTAGGTAAAGCTATTTATAAATGTTCCAAACAGCCACAGGACAGGCAGGACAGAAAACAGACAGATAACACTTTATCTTTATTGATCCCTTTGGGTAAATCTATGTGATAACAATAGCAAAGGTAGTGATAAAATATAGAGTGAAATGTAGAATAACGTGATAAAGAATATTAACAAATCAAGTAAGTGAAGTGTGCAGGGAATATATGTGCAAAAGTAAGCACAGAGAGTTGTGGGAGAGAGGCGACAATGGCATTAAAGTGCACATGAGGTGAAGGCTGGATTATAATTAATTTGAATGGGCTTGAAGCTATTTATAAATGTCCCAAACAGCTGCACTGAAAGGCAGAAAAGAAGGAATGAGGAACAAATTAACAAAATTTCAGTGTTACACTAAAACAACGGTCTAGTAAAAACACTCAGAAGAAGACTAAATATAGCAAAATGTTGAATATAGTAATATCAATAAAGAATATGAACAAAATAAGTGATGCATGTGATGTACAATCAGGTGATTCACTCTACAGTCATTTGAGTTATTTGAGTCTACTGGGAGCAGTGATGTGGGTTGTGGAGTGTGATTTCTTATGAAAGCTTCCAACACACCTCGGCCTGGTTTCTCTCTGAGTTTTGCTTATGAAAGTGCATCAGAGAGGTCGTTCAGCTAAACCAAATGCCTAGTGTCAGTGGAAGAAAGAATATCTGACTTTTAGTTCACAGGAAAACAGCGTTTGTGCTGCAGCTAACAGTACTTGTGTTTTTCATAATCTGTTTATTCATTAACAAAAAAAGTGTCTCTGTATTGTTACAATAGCCCTATTTTCCAATAGCACCAATAATCAAATACTGGTTTACTGAGAACCATTTACACTTTTTTGAGGTACTTTTAGAGATACTTCTGCTCCATTTCCTATCAGACACAAATATTGTACTTTTTGCTCTGCTATATTTATCTGGTAACTTTAATTAACAACTACTAATTTGGTTTCAGTCTGCTCACAAACTTACTTAAGTAAAAAATGTTTAGATAAAATATCCAAAGGGAAAAGGAACAGGAGGATCTTTTTAAACAGGAGAATGAGCAGAACAAAGGACGGGATAAATAAAAACAGTGGAAAAGTATATTTTGTTATTTTATCACTTGTTAATGATGCCACGATGTGATGATAACTGCAGACTGAAAACTGCTGAGAACCAGCTTTACTGCAGCTCTTGTGACTATTTTATCTGTTTCAGAGACATGCATTTTGTTCTATCAAACAGGTGGAATTTACAGTTTGTGTGAATGTTTGCCAGGTGTGTCTCTGTCTTTACTGCCTTTAATGGGAAAATGTAACATTATGCCTTAGATATGCATTGACCTTTTTCAGCTGGGCCCTATTCACTGCGAACCCAGCGAGAAGAGCATTAACACCTCTCTCTGTGAAATAGCCAAAACTGCAGAAAACCTGTGTGTTCATGTAAGACCACAGAACAAAATGTATATCTTCACAGCCTTTTACCTTTAATATGTATAATAAAATGACACTGGAATACATCTGCACGACTTGCATGACAATGGGAATTGTAGTAGTTAACACTTGTGTACTTTTACTAATTAACATTTTATTTGCAGGTATTTTTATATTCTAGTACTACTACTTTCACTTGAATAAAGGATGTTTTATATACATGCAGTATGTGTGTGTGTGTGTGACAGCAGTGTAAGCTAGAGCCTGACCTGGCTATCCTGCAGCGTTTCTTCACAGCCCTCAAGAGCCAAACACACGGTGTTGCTACACTGAGGACACACCGAGACCAGGTCACGCATCGTCTGCACCACCGCTGAAAAATGTAGGTGGAGCAGAGAAATAGAGAGAGAGAGAGAGGTAGAGACTTAGTAATTAAGTGTCTATTTTGTCTGGCAGCCATTTTTAAAAAAACAGCTGCAAACCGACAGGCTGCAGTGTGTCTTCAATGTGTACATGCTGTTGGAACAGGTTTTACCAGAGGTGATGTGCTCCTGTTTGAGCCCGAGTAATCCAGTAAGGATCTCTAGACATTTATCATTGTAGCTCCGTCCAATACGACCTGGAACCAATGCAGACATGATAGCACAGGACAGGAGTGAGGCTGTTCTAATACAGATGTGCAAAATTAGAGAGTAGGACACTGCAGAATGTTTTCCTTATCAGTCTCTAGTTGCTGTTCGGCAAGTGTGATGAGAATACTGTGGAGCTTGGTAACAAGGGGAAGTACTGTTTGAAAGGAAGTGAACGGGCAAGCACCAGTTAGAGTGAACAGAGCCAGGTAGCACTGCCATAGACATGGTTTATAGGTCAGAGTTTTAACCTGCCCGACAAGAATTTTGGATAAAAATAAGTGTAAAATCAAGGGAACGGGAGGACATAAAATGGAGCCTTCTTAGGGCGAGTTACTGTGAGCTAGAAGAATAGGCAACATTAAAGAGTGACTGTCCGCATGTTTGTCTCTCACATAACAATATGGTTGCGTACGTGTTTACCTATTGCTGAAATTGCAGCCTGAGCGGTGTCAGTGTTGACATCAGTGCAGTATCCTTTAAGCTCATCCAGCAGCATTGCCACATTTTCATCATTCACCAGCTCCACCAGCACCTGCAAACACAGCAGCATTCCCTTTACAGTTACTAAAGTACTCTGCTGCTGCTAACTGTGATGAGGGTAGAATATGCACAACATATTATAGGATTTAAAAAAAATCTGAGGTCACAATAAAGACCCTCTTAATTGAAAAAGTTGCAACACAGAGTCAAACAGGCATCACCTGCATCTTCCTTTGCTTGATGTACGCTGGCTCAGCATAGCCACAGAAGAAACGTTTGTAGTGTTCGCCCATCAGGCCGGGGACAGAACGCAACAGCAGCTAGGAGACAAAGTTTCACACAAAGTTTCATTTCAGAAAATGTTTGGAAACATTCACCTGACAAACATTTCCACTGACAAAGAAATTAATGAATTAATGAAAGTAGTGATGTGGTAAATAAAGCACTTTATGTCTCTACTGTTTGCATGGCAACACACACACAAATGATCAAGCATTCCCACGCAAAGCATTTTTGTTTTGTTCTCTTTCTCCCCGTCTTTTAACACCCACAACATGTCTAGTACTACTAAACCCTGAAAGGGTAAAATAGCACTTAGGAGCACAAATAACTGCCACACATATAGTAACTGGGCTCTCATAAGCAAACAAATAATCAGTAAAATTCAAGACTTGTTCTCCACTTTTTACTTGTAAATTAAACTTTTTTTTTTTCTCTAAATCTTTTTCTCTAATTGAGCTACAGCGGAAGTCAAGACGCCAGTAAATGTCTACATGTACACATGACATTAGAGAGGCATGTATCTAACACACTCCGTTAAACACATACTTTCACACCCTCTGTCCTCCAAAGCTGAATCACTCACACTGACCTGTATGTGGCAGAGGGCAGCGAACCTCATCTCTCTGGACACGCTCCCACAGGCGGCAAGCAGGGGTCCACGCACTCGCTCCAGAGCCGCCAGGCTGACAGCCGGCAGGCCGGAAGAGAGGCTGAGGAAGAGGCTGAGTGTGGCCGCCATCACTGGAGGGTGGGGGCTGACCAGGGAGGTGTCCAACAGGGACAGGATGTCGAAGAGCTCGTCCTCCGACTGAGGCCGGTAGCGCTGGAGGATCCTCAGTACCTCACACTGACCCCAAACGTCACACTCCTTCAACCTGGGAGGACAGAGACAGACTTCAGCCTTGCAACATGGGGAGCCATGTGTGCTGCTGAAACGAGCAAGATACTGACCCCAAGCCCCCCGCCCCTATGTTAAAATAAAAGCAAGAATGTTCCTGCAGATTTGGATGTGCATACTCTTATCTTTATTATTGAATGACATTTGGTTGACAGCACCGCAGGCCCTCTCTCTCCTTTCTGTCTTTGGTTGAGTGAGATGTTCTTTACCTCTACATCCATCCTACTAAACCAGTGCTGTGCTTGTTTCTGAGCTGTACTGGATGATATGTTCCTTCATTGTGGTGAACTCACACCACTTATTTGGACACAATCACACATACAGCGTTCTGCTGCCCCAAATGCTCACTAGGGCACCAAATGTGGATTAAACCAAAGCTGAAAATAGTCCCCAACAAATGATTTCCTTCTTTGAGTGAAGTGAAAGCACATTAATGAACAGTTTCAGGAAATTACTGTGACTGTTTTTTACAGTGAAAGCTCACATTTATGTTGCTTTTACATTTAACTCTTTGATCCTATATCTGTAATATGTTTATAGGTCATAATTCACACAGTATAACTACATTTATAAACAGTGATGTATGTGAGTGCATTTGCTCACTGTACTGTACTGCATGTAAAATTTTAAGATACTTGAGATACCTGTTGAGGAGGTGATGGGTGATGGGCTTGTTAATAGCCACTCCTCCCTCCTCCTTCAGAATCTCCTCCAGGGCCCGGAGGCAGTTCACCATCACCACCGGATCTGGGTCCCTCAGCAGGCTGTACAGCTCGTTCACCACGGCAGCGTCTGGAACAATCGTGGACAAAAGGTTTGTGGAAGCTTTTACACAGACAGTGAAAAACATAATGTAAGCATGCACACGTCAACAATACCTGAGCTGCTTGTAGAGACAGTGTATAAATCCTTTTCATTCAGTCTGGACTCAAATTACAAAACACAATGGCTGACAAATCAGTTCTTTACAACAATAACAACAGAACAATCACCAATGTTCAAGTTAATGTTTTAAATGATCTGCTTATATAAGAGTATATTTTTGCTAGGAAGACTGTCTCAGCCTACAAGTGCAGCTACCATGCAACATTTGCAAATCACATCCTACGCTACATCAAAGAAACCACGTGGAGTCAGTCAAAAGCTCTTGATTTTGAACATCAACTAGACTACTCTAGACTTCCTGCGATGCCTGAGACCAGAAGTCCCTGCAGAGGGTGGTGAAGATGCCAGAAAAAAAGATCAAGAGGTCATTTCTCACAACGCGTCACGTCATGCTGCCTGAGACTGTTCACTCTTCTGCACTCTGGCATAATTGTGCAACATACCTGCTGCTATACACTATTTGCACAATAAATTGCTGTTCCTGATCACTGACAATCTACTAAATGATTCCTGTCTGGTTTTTTTTTAGCAAGGCACAAAAACAAACACCTCATGTTCTCAAGCTTTCAGTGCTTACAATGTGGTTTCTAACTGCTGTGCGTGCATGCACCTCACAATGATGTTTATCAAAGAACCCTTTATGTTATTATGTCATTCGTTCACGATACCTATCTCAGAGTTAGGCAGGAGTTTGTGTAGTTTGGCCCAGCCAAGCACAGCCACTCGTCGTACACAAGCTGCTCTGTCCCTGAGTCCTGCTGTCAGGGGCTGCTCCACATACTCCACCAGACTAGGTAACCTGGGACGTACAGACACACAGTCAGAAACCTAATTATTCTGGCAATCATAGGTTATACTGACGTGCACCTCACCTGAGGTTGGTCATGTTCCTCAGGGCCAGGCTGCGGACCATGGGGTTCGGATCCTGACAGTCTTTCCTCAATGTGTTGATGACCAGCAGAGACAGTTCTGGGTTTAAAGTGGCGTAGGAACACAGAAAGACATAGACCAATTTCTTCTGGACTATGTCTACAGTGGCACACGCTTTGACCATTTCACTAAACAGGCCTGAGACATCCACACCCTGTGACATTGACCTGAGACAAAAAGAGAAGGACAGAAAAAAAAAACAGTAATCTGGTGGGGAGAAGTGAAATGGGAAGGAAGAAAAATGAAAAAGAAAGAGTAAAAATGGCAAGATAGATGTTAGTGACAATACAAAGAACAGAGAGAGAAAAAAGCAAAAGGGTTGAGGAAAAGAGTGGATAGGACATAAAATAAAATGAGTATGTAATGGGAGCATTCCACTTTAAAACTGTGAAGAAGCCCAGACAGGCTAGAAGAAAGAAGGAAACCAGACGGCACTGTTAAGAGGACTGGTCTCCACCTAGGTATGAATGCTTCACCTGAAATTTAAACAGGATGTACCAAGAATTGGGTGAAAACATAGGAAGATTTGGCACTACATAAATAAAACTGAACTGAATCGAAAGATCAACACTAGACATAAGAGTCTGCACCAACTAAAACGTTTCCAGGTCAGTGTAAACCAAACCATAAAACACACAATGGAACATTTTAGAGCGATGATGCACTGAGGAGGCTGTGTAACAGATATAGATGTAAAAGATATGTTTGCTTAGAAGAGCTAAAAACCTACTCTGGACTCTTTTTTTTGCCTTCTTGAGCCTTTGGAGTCATGGTAGCTGGGCTCCCACCTCTACAAAGATCAGTCACACAAAAACCGTTTACACATATATACAATTTACCTAAACGTCTTTGAGATAACTTTATGAGTTATCAGCATTATGCATAACTTCTGACATCTCTTTTCTGGCAGGCAGAGTTTTTGTGAACAGCAAACTGTCTGTTACTTTATGACTTCAGTCTGCTTGTTGTGATGCAAGTATGTGAGGGTTTCCCATCCTTTTTCCAGCCTACACATTCAATATGAGCAAAAACAAGACAAAGATCTGTGTGTTATTAGTTAGCACTTACATGGAGATTTGACTATGTTTACGACAAATTTGTATATGAATGCAATACATTTTCTCTTTCTTCTGACTGTAAAGCAACGGGCCTCGTGGCCGGGGGAGGGGTGGAGAGCAGTCTGTCTGTGACCCACCTGATCACTTTGAGGATGGTGTTCCTGTAGCGTAGCTGGTCCGACTGGACATTGGGGTTGGACAGAGCTCTCCTCAGCTCCCTCACAGTGTCCTCGCTGCCCAGATAAGGCATGGTGGCCGCTCACTGACACAGCACAAAACACATTAAGCGAACTCTGTCATTAAAGCACATACACATGATGTTAGACATTAGCTTGCTGGCAAACACAGACTCGTAGGGCCTGATGGTGTTTGACTGACATGAATACACACATTTACTATATAAATAACTTGAAACACACTCAGAAGAGTAAGTAGGACTTTTATCAAACTAATCTGAGTCTAGCACAACATCTGCCTTGTAAATGAACGAATCAATCCGTTTCTTTAAAAATATTACCGTTAAGCACTTCAAATAGAGAGATTTCATTCGTAAAGCTACATGAACTGACTGGATTGTTTACGTTTACGAGCTTCCGCCTTTCTTCTTCGTCTGCTTTTAGCGTCTGTATTTAGTCACATGCTTCCCCCTGCGGATTGAAGCAGGAACTACACGCTGCCATCAACACAACAGACACTATCGCAAATTGCTAAAGGTAGAAAGTAACGAAGTATATGAACAAATCTGCAAGTACATTGCTTTAGTACAATTTAAAGTGCTTATACTTAACTGGAGTAATTCCATTTTATATTACTTTTTATTTATTCCACTGCAATGCAGAAAGAAATATTGCACTTTGTCCTCCACTGCATTTATTTGACAGCTCTAGTTACTTTTCAGATGCTGATTCTTAATACAAAATATGATCAACTGATACAATATTATTTGTTATTAAGGATTAACCACCTGTACAAAGTTAATTTGCAGTTTTCAGCATGCATGAGAAATTAATTTACAAAAAACATTTCCTTCTTTGAAGATTGAATTTTACCGTTTATAATGAGCTACTTCTCAAAAATAAGTCGTTTTCTCCTTGAATCTGTACATGAATTAAACTTGAAAAACAAGGCTTGAACATTTTAGAATATCTGCAAGAACCTTATTTATTAGTGTTTAAACTACTACACATATTTTTTCATCAATAACTCGGTCAGACAGATGCCCAGATACATTAGATTTTTCAAAGAGTACTTGTAGAGTACTTGTATGTTTGTATTTAAAAGTACATTTTAGAGCATGCACTTAGTACTTCAACTTGAGTAAAGAATAAGAAGCACTACTTCTACTTGTAGTGGAGTATTTTTAGGCAAGTACTTCACTTTTGCGCAGGTACTGAGATTGTGTACTTCTGCAAATTTCCCACTCAACGTATTTAAAGTAGAAATATCAGTCATAAAATAACTAAAAACAACTAAAAAATATCTGCAAAATGTTTTTAAAGTAGCATACGTATTCATTATGCATTATTATATTGAGTACTAATATATTGTAGGTTGTCAATGTGTAGCCAATTTTGGATAAACCTTTGTGCACTACTGGTTAGTTTAATAATAAAGCAGCAGCATCATGGTGATTTTCCCAAACTTAAGTCCCATGAAAATATTTTCTCAGCTATGTACAATGAGGGATTTGGTCCTATAAGCGCACACAATCTTCTGGTAATATAATTCTTGGAAATTCACATTTATCTTTGTGCTCTGTTCACAGGTTTAAAACAGGTTTCACTCTGTTAAAAAAACTGATCAAACATCACCAGAATTATTAACATGTTGTGAAACACATGAGCTACATTATACAACTGTTCTCTCCATGTGAGCAGCACTGATTATAACTGGCAAACTGATCTTCATGTGTAAAAATGGAGTAGTGCTGTCTTTTTGTCTGCTGTTTTTTCTTTTCTCTTTTTTCCCCACTCACCCTAACCAGTTGAGGCAGATGACCGCCCACCCCGAGCCTGGTTCTGCTGGAGGTTTCTTCCGCTAAAGCTCGTTTTTCTTCTCCACTGTCTCCTAGTGCTGCTGAATTGGGATTGTTGGGTTTTCTACATAATTCTATATATAGTTATATCCATAAAACTGTAAAGTACCTTGAGATTACTTTTGTTGTGATTTGGCGCCATATAAATAAACTGAATTTAATTCCTGACAATGTCGAGGTGCAGCATCTACTGAACTCACAGGATATTTAATATTTTAATTTTTTTTAGGAAGCCTGTAAGTAAATTCTGCCATTTCCCACCACACGTACTCTGGGAAGTTATTCAAGAAACTGAAGCTGCAAACTGTTGTATTTAAACTCCACGTAGGCAGATAAAAACTAACATACTGCACAGATTGAAGTTCTTCCAGCTCCAGAGCACCGATATTATGCAAACATCCTTTTAGGACACTTGCTTGGAAGCATTAATGTTTGTTTATGACATCTGCTTTTTCTGCTGTGAAAAAAAGTTTGTTTGGATGATAAAAAGTCATGCACTTTTTAAATCAAAATTTTTAGACTGGCTTTAATGTAACTTTCATTAACATATATTCACTCTATACTCACAAATCCCACATTCTCAGTTGGAGTTGATGATGGTTTTATTGATTGTGAAAAGGCAATCTACAAACTCAGATTTAGACCTCCAGCAGTCAAAGTCCAAACCCGGTCCAAAGGCAAACATCCACTCCACCCGCCCCCGATGGCCGGGGTTTATAAGGCAGAGCTTCATGAAGAGGATGGGTGGCAGAGACTGTGCTGGACAGCCAATCGGCTGATACAGACGGACACTCTGAACACAGCCCAGGTGGTCCAGAGGAAGCTGCTCAAGCCTTCCTCTGGGCTGTGTGGGCAGAGCCAGGTGTCAGGACCAACTGACCTTTCCGTTTCCATGTGATACATTCACAAACATGACACATTAACATCATCCACTTTCAAAAAACTAATTTAAGACAAACCCTCTGTTCCACTTCCAATGCAAACACCCGAGTCATATGATAAAACACTCAGACACACACACACTCACTCAATTTTCATTATTTGTTGAATTTGGCAAGAATGAGTTGGAATGTTTCCTCTTAATATGTTCTTTGCATTCAGATAAATTGTATAAAGTTAGATGTCTGTTGGGGTTAGGAAAACAGAAAAGGAAAGGTAGGGAGTGCAGATCTAACTAAGAGAAGCAGTGCAGTAGTACTGCTTACTACCCTAATTTATATTTAAATCACAGTGAAATCTACACTTTGTTTCAGCATCTCCTTCCAAAGATGGATAAATTATAGTGTATGCTGTTCATTTCCTCTCCCACAGGAAAAAACTAATTTTGGTCTGTGTGCTCTCAGCATATTAACTGAAAAGGGAAATGAGATGAACAGCAACATGAACACACACACACGCGCGCGCAAACACACACACACACCAGGCGACAGTGTTTATGACAAATTGGGGCTGGGAGCAGGGCTGGTGGAGCTGTTGTCCTGATTTGCAGCCTGGCTTCCTCGTGGTGGAACCTCGATAATGCGGGGCTTGTCGATGATGCGAGCGCGGCGGTCGCCTTTCTCCACGATTCCAATTATCCACGCCCCACCTGCCGCCCCTTGACCTCCAGCCCCGGAGCTCTGGCTCTTCATCTCGGCGCAAAACTTAGCCGCCTGCTCTCTGGGCAAACACACAAGCAGCCCACCTGAGGGGAAGGAGAGGAAGAGGGATTCTAGGTCAAAATGTTAAGTACGTACAGATTCTGCCTCTTTCTGCTCTAAACTCAGCTTTTTAAAAAAAACTCCAAAGATAGTTAGTCAAGGGACATATTTGTTCCCCTTTTTTTTTAAATCTCATGTGATCAGGATCTTTGTCATGTTGGGTAAATCCTTCCCTGCCAAGCCTCTTGAGACTTGGAGTGATCTTCTTATTCAGTATTTAGGAATACAGATTTGTATTCATAGTGGCATCTACAATCCCCGGCAACTTTATTAGGTAAATCTGTAGAGACAAATTATAACCTTTTAAGTAGAATTCATGGCAGAGCTGTCGTATTGGATTACATTATATTGTACAGGTGTATCTGATAAAGTGGCCGGCAGTGTCCAAAGATAATCCTTGTGCCTGGTCAGAAGCACTTACCCATCTGTCAAGACAATGCTGCATAAACAGTGCATTGTACACAAGGGCAACCACTGCACCTTCTGTTATTAGTAGTACGGCTGTATCGATTCCTCCTTTTCAGCACTGTAATTGTGTTTTTGGCTTACATTCAGTAGCCTACTGATGCTCTGAACCTTCTCTGTCAGCTGACCACACTACACAGCAACAGTTCGTCTTGTCCAGCGTGACTGAAAGAGAACAACTTAACTAGTTCTGGGTTTCTGTCGCTGAGTAGAGTCTACAGTCACGCTGGAAGCTCTGTGAGGTTGTAAAGTAGCTTTGAAATAAATTGACTAAATTTCAGCATGCTAACTACTCACAAAGACGAGCTGATGTTCAGCATGTATAATGTTCACAATATTACCCTTAATTTACCATATTAGCATGCTAACATGGGCTAATTAGCATTTATCACAAAGTACAGCCCAGGGTGACTCGAGTGCCATTCGTTTTTCAAGTGTTTACTCATAAGTATTCAGCAAAATGAAATGATTATGGTGTTGATTATGGTGTTAGAGGACAGAGAGCGGATCACAAAGTTAATACAATATGGATTCAGATTCCTCTGAAGGTCATGAATGTGATTTGTGCAAAGATAAACAGACAAGACAACATATTGTGTGTTAACCTCGGCATTCACACCTGAAGTCTCCGCTGACGTGCCCTGAAGCAGGTTGAACAGGTTTCCACAGGCTTTACTGATGGCAGCCATCTTGGCTATGATTGGTAGGTTGTGGATGACGAAGGAGACCTCGTTTCGTTGCTGTAATGCCAGGTTGTTGGCGTGCCCCAACAACCCGAAACCTGTCACATCTGTCGCAGCGTGGGCCTGGAACTTGTGCATTAGACCTGCCGCTGGACACAAAAATATGAACAGGAGTCAAAACAGACCGACTTCATGACTTTATGACTATGAAAAGTCAAAGTGAATTCAGATCACTGTACCTGTGCGGTTTAGCGTTGCCATGGAGAACATGGCTTCCTGATAGGCTTCTTTAACTTCCTCTTTGGTGACAACTAGCTTGATCCTGTTCCACTTCTCAGGCTGGTGACAGATATAAAAACGGAATAAACATCTGAGTATATGATGTCAACACTCCAAATAATGCTCATGTTAGCAGAGTTGAGTGTCCGACCTGATCAATCCATAGGTAAGCGTTCACAGCGACCCGTGTTCCCAAAGGTTTAGTCAGAACCAAGACGTCACCTGGTACAGCCCCATCCGGCCTGGTGCATTAACAAAATAACACGTCCAATCACCGTTCAGTGAAAACCATGCATTTGCAATTCTTCAAAAAAAAACGTAAAGTTTTTCATCATTTCTGTGGTCAGGACAGAGATTACAGCTAGAACACCAAAATAATGTCTTTACAACACTGTCGGTGAGTGTTGTGACTGCTGTGAGCAGCTTCACCGGACATTATACTTATTTTATCATGATTTTGAAACCTAATTTTATACACTTGTGTATTTATTTAATCATTGAAATTTGGCTGGGTGGTTAATAGCACATAAGATCATAATTAATAAAAAGGTGGAATCTTTTGATGGTCCTGTCAATGCAACGAGATTTATTTATTAGACAGTGACAGCAGAGACAGACAGGAAACGCAGGGAGTGGTGCATAACATGTAACAAAGGCTCCTGTCTGGAGTAGAACTGGTGACTCTGCAGAAGTTACGTTACTGTTATTACATTATTTTATTTTTATTATGAATTTTATTTGATTTATTTACTTTGTTGGGTTTTGGTTGTTTTTATAAAAATAATAAAAAACCTCAACTAAAAAAAAAACCTCAACTTTTGGCATTATATATATATATTTATTAACTGAATTTAATTCACTGAAAAAAAGGTCACAGCAACAGTTCTAACTCACATGATGAACTCATTAGGCTGGCAGACAACTGATGCTACTCCTCCTACGATGATCCAGGGGTTGACAACCGTCTGGCCACCTGTCACAGAAGTCCCTCCCTCCTCTGCTGCATCTCGAAACCCTCGAATCATCAGCGGCATCACTCGCTCACGATCCTGTGCCACACATGCACATAAAGGCCACACTGATTCATGAAAAGAGACCTCTGTTCATCTTTGAGGCGCATTTGAAGCTCACAAGTCAAAGCTCTGTTAAACAGATATACTGCACATATATCTGTGAAGATTCTCAGTCATCCAGGTCATGGTTATCTCAAAAAACGGTTTTCAATTCCTACCAGTCAGTCAGACTTGAAAAAGCCCTCTGGAATGGAAGGGTGAAACGTAGTCAAGGAACTAAAACAAGTCCAGTTGCCATTGAAAACCGTTTTTTGAGATATACTGCACCCATTTTATGTGCATTTATTCGGTCAGGATACACAAATGTGGTAGCAATAAATAAAAGCAAAGTTAACACCTTGGCATCCAACTATGCACACGCACACACACACCTACCTTATCATTCATCTTCTGACTGACACTCAGCAGCATCAGCATGTTGTCACACTCTGTGATGCCCATGGCGTAGAGATCACTGAGGACATTAGCACACGCTATCTTGCCCTGTGACAGATAGAAACTAGTTAAAACAGACAAATCAAATTTGTATTTGGCATCGTTGCCATTTCATAAAAAAATAGTATTTTGAATATAGGAGATTTACCTTGGAACCAAATAGCATTCGTAAGTTTTTTCAGCATGCAAGTATCAACAGTTCCTGTACTGCATGATAAGGCAGACATGATAACAGGATAATCTGGCCAGCTTGTTGTTTTAGGAAGTTTCATGAGAAAACAACACTTGTTTCCTTCACTCTTTGATTGGACACGCTCACATCATACAATGATGTTAATAACCACGGTTCAAAGCAGTTTAATCGCCCTTTTGCGCAGGCGCGACCCTAGCAGCAGCCTGTTGCAGTCGCTCTCTCTCTTGTTATGTCTTTTCTTTCATTTATTTAATTACATTTTTCTTTTGAGTTTTATTAGTAAAACGTAGTAACTAGTTTAATTAATTAAGTAATTAACTTCTGCCCTCTAAAATCATGTTGTTCGAGAGAGTTTTTATCCCCATTTTAATTCTTGGAATTATACTTTCGCTCCTCCGTAAGACCGGTGCGCAGCAGCTCCATCACCATGGAGCCGGCTTTGTTTACACCCGATGGCACTGAGGACGCCCGACATTAAGGATCTAACTTTTTCCAGAACTTTAAAGATCCCCGATGAGATAAGGAGGAGGACAGCGAGGGGATGCAGAGGTGGAAGAAAACAGCGAGGAGGAAATAAAGAACGGAGACGAGAGATGCGCAGGGAGAAGGTGAGAAGATTTA
>JAUMHL010000028.1:3028209-3044776 GCA_032362345.1 Sandelia bainsii
AAGCCGGAGTACCCGGAGAGAACCCACGCAGACACGGGGAGAACATGCAAACTCCACACAGAAAGGCACCCGGCTGTGAGGTGACAGTGCTAACCGCTACACCACCGTGCCGCCCCAAAATTGGAGACCTCAGCTCCTAATTATGATTATCCCATAATTAGTAGAAAGAAATCTTATAATTATGAGCTCATGCATAAGAGACTAATTGTGCAGCAATTGGAGTATTTCCTGTTTTGTTCCTGTTAAGATCATTTTGTATTTATATGCATTTTTGTATTTTGTAATTATGGGGCAAAAAGAACCATTAAACTTCTATTTTTCCCCGGTGAAAGAACATGAATGATTTTTTTTTTTACATTTTGGGACATTAAGTACACTGAATTATTTAATATATAATATATAATTATTATTATTATAACTGTCATATTATCCAGAATATTTGAACTCTTTTACAAACTACATACTGTATAAATGAAATCTAGAGTAAATTTGACTGAAGAAGCCATTTGGATGGGTCCAGTTGCCATGACTCAACTTCCAGATACAGTAAATTTGTTTTGTATGGAGAAAGCCTGCTCTTATCTGTTGTTTTAATTCCAGAGAGGACAAAACTCTCAATATAATTAGCCTACACTATAGATATCCCATACATTAGCTTTCCCTTACATACACCTCTGCTCAAAAGTTTGAAATTTCCTTATTTTTGAAAGTCATCAACTCATTTAGCCTACAGCATCTTTACTATAATCTAATGTATTTGACCTCTTGCTCATTACCAGCAGCATAGAAGTGTTTCACGCAAAGAGCAACTTCTTCTTTTGCTAGATTCTTTTCTACATTTAGTATAATTCCAGCGTCATTGCTTCTTTAATCAGCACAACAGTTTCAAGCTGTGCTAACGTAATCACAAAAGGCCTTTATTTTGAAATGCCATTTAAAAAAAGAGCCATTTCCAGCTGTGACAATCATTTAGCACATTAACAACGCTTACACTACTTTTCTGATCAATTCGATGTATTTAATAGACAAATCGTTTTTAAAGGTTTTGTATATAATTAAAAAGGATTATATAATAATCAGTTCTTTTCTTGCAAAGAGTCTGGACAGTACAGTGAGAATTACGAGCGTGACTTGTTCAGTTAAAGTCACACTTCATCAGTTCTGCAATACAATACACTTTAACTGTACTAAATGTTGCAGTAGTGATGAAAAAGAAAAGGGAGAAATTAATGATTACTAAACACACACGAGCACTGCTGAATAGCAGATTTATTTCAGTTTGAAACAAAGTTTTTTGAACAGAATGATCAATAATTACAGATGATATTCACAGAAACTCCAATATGATCACATTCGGAAAGACAAGTATCTGCATGTGGTGTCATGGTTTGCTGCTCTGAGCTCATGTTACTGTATACAATCCAAAATCTGTATCTGCAACATGTCCAAATCTGGAGTCTGATACCGGCACTTAGGACAACATAAGTCTGAAAGTTCTACAGTTCTGGTGGCCCCCAGACCACTGACTGGTGCCAAACTCTGATTGCAAAACAAGGGTGCAGGAGACACCGTGTTAAAAGCTGCACTGAAGAACGCACCTAAGCCAAAGGAGAAAGAAAAGAAAGTTGAAACAGCTTATTAGTATTGCTTATTACTAACAGTTGCTTATTCACACATCTAGCAAACACAGAGCAACATCATCATCCTGTTAAAGTCATGTTTGCGTCCACTGGATGAATTTAAATCCAATATTCACTCTTTTAGCTCTGTCTCCTAACAGAAAAAAATATGTGTCTTGTTAGCTGATTAATGCGTCACTTTCTTCATCAGCCAGTGTTTATAGTTGTCTGTCTGCTGTTTGAACGTGGACAAGCAGGTTTCTGAAGCCTGAATGATACTGGACTATTCAGTGAAAGGGTTGAAAAACCAAATGTAGAAGCCAAAATAGCTCCAGAGCTGCAGTCAGTGAGAATCCTCTGGTTGAGAATGAAAAGGCTACTAAGTTAATATCACTAAACATCTACATGCATGTCACTTTGAATGTTGGATGTAATGTACCTTGTTGAGGGGGAATGTGTGGAGCCCATGTGGGAAAGTCTTTCAGGCGTCTCTGCATCATTTGCTCATTTTGTGCACTACAGAGGTGAAGACAGACGCATTCATGTTTAATCGCACTTTAACAGAAGTAAACATTTATCAATACAGACAAATGGAGGACAGACAGTCTTGCCTGTGATGTTAGCTGGAGTAGAGCTGCAACTTGTGTTGAGTGCATGGAGAAAGCAAACTGGAGCACACAGCAATACAGATTAAACCATCTTCCTCTTACCTGCACTCAGGGTGCAAGTAATTATCCTAATTAGGAAGTGGGGTTGCACTTTTTTCACTTTCAGAGATCACTATCTTCTACTTACTGTGATGTGGCTTCCTGTTTGAGCCTGTCAATCTCTGCGAGGGCCTGATTCAGCCGATCCTGTAGCTCATCTTTCTTCTGGTTCAGCTTTGCTCTGGCTTCTCTCCCTGCTAAGAAATCTGCTTTGTAGATCTCAACCTGAGCATCCACAGTGAGAGAAGGAGGGAGATGTGACTTCATTGACAACCACTGAATGCTCAGTTCAAACCAGCAGCAGAATAATTACTGGAATGAAACTTAACTGAGCTATGAACAGCGATGTAAACACTAAATTCTGTGTGTTCTGAAGTTTAAAAAGAAAAGAATAAACTACAAAGTCACTGACATTGCTCCCACCTCTACATCCAACCTCTCAAATGAACCAATTATGAGCCAGTTTGCAGATGTTCTCAGCAGCTGTGTGACTGTACCTGTGCAGAAAGGACAGAAACAGTCTCCAGTGAGCTTTTCTGTAGCTCCAGTTCATTCTTCAGTTGATCAATCTGATCCTGCTTCAGGGCCAGCGTTCGCTCTGCAACCTCTAGTCGGCTGCGCAGATCTCCTGCCTGAAAAACCCACAGCAGAGACAGATTCATTTTAATTGTTAAGATATTACCTCAAGTCAGAAAGATCACAGTTATGAGCCTGGGAGCCAGGTGATAAAATGTCCCAATTTTCCTTTCAGTTTCAAAGTCACAAGCACATTTTGTCTGTTATTGCTGTTATTTTCTTATGTCTTAATCATCTGTACATGCTTGGATCACGGTTTTACCTTTGCCTGCACCAGTAGTTGGTTGATGCACTGACGCATCCACGCCCTATCTTTCTCTCCCTCGTCCTTCTCCCTCTTAAACTCTTCTTTCTTCCTCCTCAGCTCTCTCATTTCTTCCTCCAGGGTTTCTTTGTGGCTCTTCAGCAATTGCAGGAACTCGTTTGCACCTTCCACGGTCTGTGGAGAAAGATGTGGAAGAAAAAGAACCGGGGATGGATGGATGCAGGGAGAAGTGAGCAAAAATGTAGAAATATGCCAAGATGTCCCCCTTAATGCTGTTTCTCTGTTTCTTATACAACTGCACAGATGCCAATAAATATAGTCAAGTGCGTGCATTTACATGTGACACTCTTCTCATGCCTTGTGGACACTGGCATCCTGACTAGAATGGCAGCTACAACACTTGGTTGCTAGATTAATTTTTGTGCATATATCTACATGCAAAACTTCCAATATGTCTATTTGAACTACATTTGCATGTCACCAAACATTAAGTAAATTGTAAATAGGTCTACATACTATATATATAAAACTATTAACTTGTGAGAAAAAGGTGAATGTATAATCTCTGCGTGCACATATAACTGTGGAAGCTACTGTAACGGTGCAGATAAAAAGCTAAATTGCAAAAAACACCGGACGCAGATGTGTGAATCTCAGCTAGCTAACCTCCGGTCTGATCAGTGCACCACTCTTCGCTGTGAGGCCCCGCAGGTCCCCAGTTTGCCTGGAGCTGCGACAGTGGTGCGAGGAGGGGACTTGTCCGTTCCTGTGCATCCCCTTTAAGGAGAGTCTCTCCTTAAGCATCCTCTCCACCATGACCCTGGCCAGCTGGAAACGATGGCTGGATTCACTTCTCTCTCCCAGTCTCTCCATCTCTTCACAGCTCTCACTCATGTCTGTGTTGCTCCACTGTAAGGCCCGTGAAGGTCAGAGGGCTGAGAGCAGCACATTTATACAGTGGCTGAAAGGGAGTGACAGTGTGCAAATACAGTTGGGATCAATGAATGTGGTGATTTGCACTAAAGCACCAGCTTCTGATTTACAGTTTATAATGACAAAGAAGTGATATGATTAAAGATTTAGAACAGGAGCGAATAGGTAGCACTTCACAGACAATATTGATTAGTTTAGCTCATCAGTGTTTGCATGTTCAAAACTTTATATACAACAAAGGATATTACTTGGTTAGAATGTGTATCCTTCATCAGTCCACAGTTTTCTTAAGTATCCAAAGCATAGACTACTGAAACGTAATCAATTTACAGTTTTAACAAATACTTGAACAGGTTGAGTCACAGTTGACTACATTATATTAATAATACATTAGTAAGTAATTTGCAAATAGAGTCAGAGTCAGATCTGTACTTTTAAAAATGTTTCCAAGGGACTTTACTTCTACTCCATTTCAGAGGAAAATACTATTTTACTCTGCTAAATTTATCTGGCAGTTACTGGGTACCACACAAAACATAACTTAACCTACTACAGCAACAGCAAAAGCTGCTTACACATTAAAATAAGTCATAATATTGATGTATAATATAGATAAAAATTGCAATTTTTCTGCATTTTACTTATTACGTTTAACACTTTTGCTTAAGACCTTTACCTTTATTTTGTAGTATTTTCACAGTATACTGTAATCTTTGTACTTTTACTTAAGTAAATGATTTGATTGCTAAGATTTACCATTTAATTCTGCAGTAATGTGAAAAAGTATTTGCTCCTTCCAGATTTATTTATTTTTGCATACATGTGACACTTGAATGAGAGATTGTCTGAAATTAAAATTTGATAAAGATAATCCGAGTAAATGCAGAATGCAGTTTTTAATCATTTAATCATTCTAATATGCTTTTCTCAAATAAGTTTAACAAATCCAGCTGTGTGAATATTACCAGTTGCCACTGCATCAAAGCATTTCTACAATAGATAAATCATGAAGCAAATGGCTGTTCCATGTGGATACATTGTGCAGGTGGAAACTTGTATTGATCCTGCTGCTGTGTGATGGTACAGCTAAGTAATAAAGTAATGCAAAAGCTACTTTTGAAGTCCATATTTTGTGTGAAAGAGTGAAATTATAGAGCAGAAACATCAGTTCTGGTGCTTCTCTCAACTTATGAAATGACATTTTGGCTCGCTGTGACGGTCTGTATTTTAGAAGGACCACAATGTCATTCTCACAGCCTGAGGTACAGGCCAAAAGTAAAATGTCAACTTTTAGGATTTTCCACCATCCGTTGTACACGGTTTCTACAAATTACACTACACTCAGCAGACACAAGGCTAAACACACACAGGGATTACTGAATAACTGATTTATTTCATAAATCAAGAATTTGAAACAATATTCTTTGCACAGAATGATCTAAAATTACACACAGTGTTCACACAAACTGTGAAGGATCTTCAATATGATTACATTCAGAAAGATAAACAGCCAACACCACAAAAGATGGGTTAAAGATCAGGTCTAACATCAGAGATAAAGCAGTGGTGCAGTCAAAGGTGTACACAGGCACCGAACACAGAGAATGGCTACTTTTTCAATAAGAGTAAATCCATCTCTAATATAGGATAATACACGTTTTGAGGTAATGCAGACAAACAACATTTATAACCAAAACATATTTAAATACTCTTTATTTTGTAAAGCTTTCTAGGTTATTCACATTGTCATGTGTTTACTCACACCCTTCTGAATAGTCAGTTCTGTCAGCTCAATGATTACTGGATAAGACGGATGACGCCATCAAAGTCTACACGCTAACTTCACGGTGTGACGTTACCTTCTACGAGAGGTAAAGACAGAGAGACCAATGATAATGTACAAATACTGATGTGCATCAGCGTGCCAACTCAGAGGTCAGGCACGAGAAAGGAGAGTGTGGGAAAATCACTGAACAGGTGCTGGGAATCAAAAACCTGAGAAAAGGAATGGAAAAGCTACAGCGGAAGCTGAATTTGTTGTCATTCTTTTTCTTTTTTACTTGTTCATGCTGTCATCTGACTATACTATTGTAGAATGGTAACATCCACAGAATGTATTTGTGTTTGCATGGCAGAGAGATTAAGGTGCAACTACAAAACATGTTTCTCCGGGCTGAGCCCACAGCTGAATGTCAAAAACCTTAATATACTGTATACATATTTGCATGTGTGTCAGTGTCATGGTGTGTTAAGCTATGCTCATGTTACTGTATACAATCCATGACATGTATCTGCAGCGTGTCCATATCTGGAGCCCGGTACTGGCACTTAGGACAACATAAATCTGGCAGATCCTCAGTTCCGGCTGCCCCTTGATCCCCGACTGGAACCAAAGCCTGGTTGCGGAACGAAGGTGCAGGGGGCACCGTGTTAAAAGCTACACACAGAAAGAAAGTATGTTAAAAATCTAGAGAAAATACACTCACACACATTTCTATTTCAAACAGAAGTTAGGGATTAACTGTGCAGGCCTTTTAAAGAGGACCTATATAAATGAACAAAATGTAATAATATCAACTAACACCGAAGGAAGAACATAATTTAGTTTACAACATAATAGTTTTAAAATAACAATTACGAAGCATCTTTTTGAAGTAACATGTTTCTCTGGTACCTTTTCACTGTAAGACAGTAGATTTCTGTTACTACTTTTGCAGTGGGTTTAGCTCAAATGCAATATTTTGTGCAGCATCAGTCTCTTCAGCTAGTAAAGAACTAAGTAGAGACTGAGAGTCCAGAGAGACCTTCAGGATAGTAGATTTTGATTGTATTACATTTGTGTGTGTGTGTGTTAATGCTGGATGTAATGTACCTTGTGGAGGGGGAATGAGTGGCGCCCGTGCTGCAAAGTCTTCCAGGTATCTCAGCTTCATTTGCTCCATACATGCACTACAGAGATGAACACAGACACGTTCATGTTTAATCACACTTCAGCACGTGTCTAGAAACATCTTGACTTTAGCTTTACAACAGCTACAGTCACCTTAAGATGCTGATGCAGCATCTGATTAGCAAATGAAATCGAGGGCAGGGGGGAGAAATTCGGTACACAAGGACTATGAAACCTTGGATCAGAAATGATGTGAACTGAGATTTGAAGACAGACTGAGCTGTGAGACTAAAACAATCTTCCACTTGCCGTGATGTGGCTTCCTGTTTGAGCCTGTCGATCTCAGCCAGGGCCTGGTTCAGCTGGTCCTGCAGCTCCTCTTTCTTCTGGTTCAGCTTCTCTCTAGCTTCTCGCTCGGCTAAGAAATCTGCTTTGTAGATCTCAGCCTGAGACGAAAACAGACACGGAAATGTCACTGTCGCCAACAGCGGCCATGTTGTTTCATTTCAATGTTTCTGTATCACACAAACATGTGGTTGTGAGTATTTACATGTAACTGACGAGTAACATGGGGGATGGACTACTATAACTACGCTGATGTTCACAATGTCAGGAATCAGGAACGACTCACAAAGAAAGTGGTTGCTACTCATTTTCACAGATACTTGAAGAAATCATGACCCAGTGATTCATTCATGGACATAGGATTTTCCAGTTTGCTCTCAAGAAGCTCATCATTATCTACTCTGTAGTTTTAGTTTCGGGGTAAAGCTTGATTTATGCTTCTATGTGCTGGTGTGTCTGTGTTGCTTTACATGGCCAAAACACTATTTGGCAGTGGGGTTTCTACAGCGCTGTGAAAAAGTATTTGCCCCCTTCCCGATTGATTTGTTTTTGCAAATGTGTGACGCTTAAATGATTCAGATCATCAAACTAATTTTAATATCACACAAGGATAACCCGAGTAAATACAAAATGCTGTTTTAAAATATTGATTTCAGGGGAAAAAGCTGGCTACAGAAGCATAAATCACATTTTATTTCACATTTAATCACGTCAATTTATTAATTATCAGGACTTTCCCGGTTTGTTCCCCACACTTTCCTAAGTCACCAACTAAGGATCTTTGAACTGAACTAAGCAAAATAATTTGAATGAATTAAGCAATTTCTAATGCCCCTTAATGAGCCAGTTTGGAGACATGACGGCTGTGACTGTACCTGTGCAGTGAGGACAGGAACAGTCTCCAGGGAGCCTTTCTGTTGTTCCACCTCCTCCTTCAGTTTATCAATCAGATCCTGCTTCAAGGCCAGCGCTCGCTCTGCCTCCTCTAGTCGGCTGGAGAGATCTCCTCCCTGAACACACAACACACACATGAATCCGTAACCTAAGCAGGAAAACTAATGAGGCTACACAAGATGTTTAAATGTGTTTTTACCTCACTCTTCAGTTTAGAATCATAATCCCTGAAGAGACATGTGTAGGCATGCTGCAGCTGTGACAGTTTTTTCCTGGAGAGAAAAAACAGAAACAGAATTTCACCATGTCTGTGAAGATTCTCAGTCATCCAGGTCATGGTTAGGTTAGGCTACACGCTGCTGCTGTCCTTCGTTTAAACTCCATGAGGAGAAAACGATGGTTGTCTTTCATACGGAAAACATCTTCCCCGTTTGTTGTCTTTTGTTTTCCGCTCACCACCACGTCACTTCCGTTTTCTACGACTTTTTTTCTTTTTACACATGCACAGATGTAAAAAAACTAAATAAATCAGATTAACGTGTATACATGCACAATGACATCGGAGTATTGGGGAGAAATCCAGGTGTCTTTATCCAATTTCTCATGATCGGAGCAGTAAATGTTTTGCATTATTATGGAGCCAGTAAAGTTGAGAAAAAAAAAAGAAAAAAAAAAAAAAGGTTGTCACATGATCCACAACAACAGGGTGTTGAACAAGGGCTTCTGTTCACTGAATGTACAATATGGCTCACATGAAAATCCATGGATAATCACAAGTTTTAGGTTTTAAGATGACTCAATACCAAGACTGTTCCTTGATTTTTACCATTTGTTCTCATTTCTTGTGTTTACAGAAAATCATCAGGACAACATCTAAATATCGAAACTTCCTAATAACCAGCTGGAACACTGCCGTCTGTGTGTGTTAAACCCACTTTTCCTCAGTCACAACATGTCTCTCTGTCTTCAGGGCTTGTTCCAGGCTCTGTGTCTGCAGCAGCAGCTTGTCCATGGCCACGTGATGCTGCTTCTTCTGCTGCTCCAGCTCCCACTCTGCCACCTGCAGGGACTTCATCTTACTGCACAGCCTGCACACAAAGAAAAACACATTAGCATAGGTGAACACAAACGGGACTTTCTATACTGTGTATATTCATGCCGGATTGACAACATACTTTTCTTCCAACATTTTGCGCTCATGCTCGCTTTTCTCCAGACTGCTTTGTCTCTCATTCAGTTCTCCTAAAAGGGAAGTTGCTTGAGCTTTCAGAGCCTCACAGTCCTTTTGGAGCTGCAGAAATACAAAAGATTTTAAGATATCAGACTAACTTTTGATTTATGATTGATTTTGATTATGATTGACGGCTTTTGATAATTTTTTCTCCTACAGCACCTTCATCTGTAATTTCTTTAGCTGGACGATTTTGGATTTTCTTAGTTCATACCTGAGAGAAGTCCTTCTCCTTCTGTTTGAGCAGAGCTTCAGTTCTGTCCCGCTGAGCTGAACTCTTCTGCAGGTAATCAAGCTTCTCCTCCAGCTCCCGGTACCTACAAAAATAACAGATTGATAAATGCCACATACACAAGACCAGGTTTTAATCTAAAAAGCATTAAGGCTTGGTATAAATGTCTGTGGCTATGTAGACCACTAATATACAAAAGGCAACTCTTACTTCTTTCATGTGAAGACAGCAACAGCAGTTCGTAGAAATATTAGCGATGAAATGTTTCATATTCAAAATAAACAAGATATAAAAACACACTTGCAGGAATCAAAATACATCACAAACATGCAGGTAACTGCAAACAGACAGTGGTGAAGAGACAGACGCGTAGACAGCAGATATACATACAGTGAGAAAAGAAAAAGCCACACAGAGCTGTGCGCTCACCTGCCCTGTGTGGCCTGAAGCTGCTCTGTGAGTTTAGCCAGACTAGAGCTGGAAAAGAGATCAGAGCGAGAGAAAGTAGGAGAAAGAAGAAATCTGAAATGTGAGGTTTTTATTAAGCAGAAAAAACAGAAAATTAGAAAAGCAGATGCAGAAATACTGTATAGTTATAGTGAATTAACCAGTACTTCATTCATAGTACATCAACACATAAAATCTGTGTAGTGCTGTTAGTTTCAAACAAACGCACTGAAGTGTTGTGTATCAGAAGGGGAAATGCACCATACCAGTCAGAGGAGTGCTGCGCCTCAGAGCGATGTTGAACAACCTCCTCAGTAACATTGTTCGCCTGTGAACACAATCAAAAATCATATTTAAAGCAGATTCTTGTGTCTAACCACATCCTGAATGTCTCCATTGGTCATTCAGATGTCTCATCTATGAGTGACACACAAGATGCACCAGAGGGAAACAATAACTGAGACGAGCAGTAGGAACTAAAGGGGATTAGGTCTCTAAACAACTGCATCCGATTTGATAGTCCTTGATCATAATTTAAAATGCAAGCTAGACATTCCCAGTGGAGAAAATTACACTGATTCTAATTAATTATGCATTTCCCTGAGTCTACACTCACATTGTATTCATGTTTCATTTAATGTTGTTGTTTGCTCCCAAATATGCAATGAATCTCACGCAAGAACCCCTAGCATTTGTTTTTTAGTTGAACTTAAAACATGTGATTCAAGACAGGATCATGTTTTACCTGTGCTTGGGCTAGTTTGGCTCGTAGTTGGTCAATGCAGTGACGCATGCGCTCTTTCTCCTTCTCTCCCTCGTCCTTCTCCCTCTCCAGCTCTTCATTCCTCCTCCTCAGGTCTCTCATCCCTTCCTCCAGTTTTTCTTTGTGGCTCTTCAGCAACTGCAGGAACTCGTTTGCACCTTCCACAGGCTGCGGGGAAAAAAAGTGAGAATGAAAGAACCGGGGATGAATGGATGCAGGGAGAAGTGACAACGGGGGGAAGTAAACAGAGCCACAGCACATTCACCCTGGTATGGAGGACTGTCACCAAGTAAAAAAAGTAAAGGTTAGAGTGAACTCAAACAAAGGTTTATATAAGCAGACAGACGTTCTAAAAAGATCTGAAATGCGAGTAAAGGTGCATATGTGCAGAAAGCGGGTATTAACAGTGCTAACATCTGTGCATTAAGACAGCGTTACATTCAAAGTAAGAACAAAAAAATTAACTGTAGGTGTCATCCATTCAATCCAGTGTTCCAGCTTCCAGTTTCCTGTAGAACACAGCTGGTGTCAGGTTTCTTAGAACATTTTTGAATGCTACATGGTAATGCCAGGTTTTGTATTTAAAGTACCCAATTCACACGCCATCCAGCAGCATTCCAAGTCAATATTTCTGACATCTGCCTGAATGCGATGACAGACAAGGTGGGGTTAAGACTTAAGGTGCAGTCAGACGAAAATTCGCTTTGCAATAGATGCGAATTGTCCCAATTCCTTCAGCTTGCTCCTGAGTTAGATGTGATTCTCTGATTCTTCTAAAATAATCAAAGAAACAGAGAAGGAGAGACGCTACTCTGCCTCGTTGAGTGTGAGGACAGTGAAACAGGCTAATGACAGCAGAATTTCTGATAAAATGAGGTTTTATTTACAACTTTGCGAACTGCTTTTGTTAGCTGGTGAGTTGTGCTATTTCCTGCCATTTATATTTAGAATCCTACAAAATCCCCCCCCCCGCTTTTCCCCACATCACACCAAAAATGTGGATCAGGTGAATTTTGGTCTGGCTGCATGATAAAACTACAGGTGTGAGGGACCTTGATTAAATCTCAAGGATCTGAATGGTGGAATCGGGATGCAGTGAGCAGGCTCACCTGGCCATTATCCCTGCCCATTACCTCCCCCAGTACCTCTGAAAATGAAGTGGGGGGAGTGGGAAGGGTGCTACTCAAGGAGCTTAGCACACTCGCATC
Organism: Sandelia bainsii; assembly: GCA_032362345.1. Lineage (NCBI taxonomy): Eukaryota > Metazoa > Chordata > Actinopteri > Anabantiformes > Anabantidae > Sandelia > Sandelia bainsii. The sequence continues at coordinate 3,040,320 of JAUMHL010000028.1, forward strand.
ACCCTAGGCACACAGACACACCTGTTAGATGTAAAACAAGCAAACAAACACATACAAAACCAAAAAACACCCAGGATCAACAGCGTCAAACTTCTTACCAGGCTGCGAGGTGGCATGGTCTGTGTGTGTTGATCCGTCTCCTCAACTCTCTTCCTCTCCTGCTGATCTAGAGTCTGAAAGTCACAACAGAAATTAGTAGTCCTGGAATAAAATGAATATATTTTATTCTTCAGCAGACTAACCAGTTTTTTTTTTTTCAGTTTGCTAACTGGAAAAATGATGACGAAGCAGGAAAATCGTCTGTTTCCCTTTCTCTCTCTTTTTTTTGTTTCTCTCTCTAACTGCATTTACGCAAATTTGATTAACTACAAACAAGTCAGTAACACCTGCATAATTAAATATTTATAGGTAAGGTAGGTAGGTATAGGTAATAAGTCAAACACCAATAAATACAGTCAATTACATGTTTTTACAGGTGATTCAGGCTTCAGAGTCACATACAGGAAAAGTAGCAGAAAGAGACACAAGCTCAAATGGCAGTGGATCATGTAGCCATGATATTGGCCCCTGGTTATCGCCATCCATATATTTTGAAATATGACTAGCTTGTGAGCTAGACATACAGCACATGTTACCACACATTATGTATGCAGCAAAATTACCGTAACTATGACAGGAACAATAGGACTCCTATAATTGAGATATGAGCACACAACTAATATAAATAGAAAAAACTATAAACTAGCGAAAAAGAAGGGAAAAAACATCCTGTAATGTCTGCATATACCAACACCACATTATAAAATATAACAGTGGAAGCCTTTAAAAAGTGCAACCAAAATGTTAAAACGTGGAAATACCTGAGTGACAGAGTGTGAATACGTCGAAGCAGATGTGTGAATCTCAACTAACTAACCTGTGGTCCGTCCAGCGGACCGTTCCTTGCGGAGCTTCTCTGCTGGTCCTCAGTCTGGCTGGAGTTGCAGCAGTAGCTAGATGAGGACCCTGGTCCGTTCACCAGGCTCTGTAAGGAGTGGTTCTCCTGGGCCAGCCTCTCCACCAGCGCCCTGGCCTCCTGGAAACGACAACTGAGAAACTCTCTTTCTTCTCTCGTCCTTCGTTGCCATCCCTCCATTTCTTCACAGCGCTGACGCAAGGCCAGGTTGCTCCGCCGCAAAGCATCTGGGGGACAGAAGGGAGAAGGTCTAAGGAGAGGTGGGAGACTGAAGAAACTATTTAAACAATAGATAAATACTTTATTGCAGACACAACAACAGTCAGGTGCATATGCATCTGAACAGTGACACAGTTTTTGTAATTTTACATCTGTACGTTACCACAGTAGATTTGGAATGAAGCAATCAAAACGTTATTAAGACTGGAACGCATAAACATAAGCGAATGCTGAGCTTCTTCCCTTGAGATGCTTTGCCAGGCTTTTACTGCAGCTGCCTTCAGCTGCTGCTTGTTTGTGGTTCTTTCCACCTTCAGTCTTGTCTTCAGTAAGTGAAAAGCTGCTCTTCGGGGTAGAGATCAGGTGACTGACTTTGCCATTGAAACAAAACTTGGAACAATGGAATTTTAAATACACTGTGGTAGTGTACAGACGCAGAATAACCTTTTCTATTAGCCGTTTAGGAATCACAGCCACGTCTAAATTTTTTTTAGCCATTTTTATACTCACAAAAACTGTGTCACGGTTTTAATAGTTCTGAACCTGAGAGTATGTTGCATCCACTGCTGCCTATAGTTGGTCTGACACTGTAGCTCACTGCTGCTGGTGTGAGTGTATATGAATATGTAGATTAGAAATACATTGTAAAGCCTTTGGATAATACAAAATTAACATCTCTACTTTTGCACAGACAGTACATTTTCATTATCCATCTCTAAGGCATTTCTTTAAAATAACCAATTCTACCTTTCTGCAGTGGGCATCTCTAGCACCAATATCAAAGACACGCCATGTAATGCAGTAAATATTTTTTTATTTCTTTCAATTATGAGAATTTGTCCTACCTCTAAGTTGCTGGTTGTCACCCAGCAACCTGGTCACCACTTCATTGGCAGCCAGCTCAGGTGGGACTCTGAGGGCCCCGCCGCTGTCCTCTCCTGACATGTCCCAATGCATTGTGCCATCAGGTTGGGGCTGCACCATCCCCTGTACAAACACATGCACATTATTTTCTATGTTCAGCGGGCTGCAAAAAGAGGCGACTAAACTGAAAAAAATACTCAGAAAGTTTGAGGTTTTAGACTGAATTAGAAGTTATGACACTTGAATGAAAATGTAATGTTTAAGACATTTATTAGATTTAAGATACTTCACAATTTCAGGTCCCTGAGTTTTAACCTTCCACCGAAGCACGTGTTCAGATGAGTAGCAGTAACATTTCTCAGAAAGGGAAGTGAGGCCAAACACTTGAGGTGGGCTGTTAGAGACATCTGCTTTTCTTCTGTGACCACTACTAGTCAACCTTCTTTTGACAGTAATGACAAAAGAAGACAGTGTCTTTATTTAGTAAATTCTGTATCTGTTGATTTTATATCTCTCAGCAAACAAATCTTTATCACTTTTCAGCTGCCCGATCGTGTCTTGATTATGTTTCTACAAAGCGTGCCATGGACTGTCCCTTCAGAAATCTAAAGCCTAGCCACCAATGACGCCAATAAAGCCCCTCTTTGCTTACAATAGCAATTTGACTTCTGACATTTCCACCTTCTGATGTCATGTTTCCCATCAATCATGTCGCTGCTTATTAAGCACTGTTTTGCTGGAAACTTGAGTCACGTTTATAACAGGTGAACAACTGATCCAAGTTGATTTACTCGAACAAGCATCAAAACCACCTGAGCGTCATCTGAGCATGTACTTCTACTGAAGGGATAAAAAGGATACAGCAAGAAATTTGCTTCAATTTGATTTCTGACCTGGAATTAATGCATATTCTTAAATATGTATCATTCTTTTTACATGTCAGACCACAATGTGTCTCTAAATTCTCAAACTTTAAGACTGAATCGAGGATTGGAATAAATATGTAATAAATGTGACAGATTTTGAAAACACTCTCAGACACCGTTTTTAATGCGGATCATATCTGGACCTGCATTGATAGTCACAAACTGACACATGGACCACCACGACTCAGCTCCTTTCACTTTCAGTTTAATCCCACGCCAAAAAATAAAAAAAAATCTCAACCCGTTTTACGTCTTGACTTTGTCAAACGACTCACCTGCGGAGTGAAGCTTGTCTGTACCGTACAGGTGAGCACAGGTACCGGTAACGGGGAGAGAAACACTATTACTATTACTACGTCATCAATCAATGAGCTCGACTGAGACACAAAGCTTGTTTTACGTCATTGTTAACACGTGGTAAAATAAAACCACCACTCGACACTTTTAATAGATATGTTTAATAAAAAAAAAATAGCACAAAACCAACCCCCAGTTAATAACGATGAGAACCGTTTAATAACGTTTCTTCACGTCTCCTCAGTGTGATATAAACTAATTTAACAGATAACGTTTGAACATTAAACATACAAAACTCATCTTACCTTCTCTTCAGTGTCGTTGCTGGTGATAACTGGCAGCCAGACGCTCACTTACAACGTTTTTATCCAACGTTAGAACACAGGCTAATGCTAACTAGCTAAGGATTTAGCTTATGAGCTAGCTCCGCTAAATTAGCAAACCAGCAGCTGTTTAAACTGAGGCACTTGATGACTGACACAAACACCGATCCTCTTCAACGAACTGTATATGTGCCGAAAGGCATTTTTTGTAAAATTATAACACTGCCTTATCACGGTGTTTGTTTAAGATAAGGTTGAGGCTACCAGAAGACGCCGAGGCGACTCTTGTTTGCCCAGGAAGCACTAATCAATTTCACCCTGAGTTTTGCCTCTCAGGCTTAACTTCCTCTCAGGCTGTCAATACAAACCTCTTTAGCGAAACCCAGAGACTTTATTGTTCAACCACACAAATCTTAAATCTTGAGTATAAATGAAGACGTGGAAACTCTATTTTATTTGTTATAATTTAATTCAACTCAAAAGCAGCTGTCTTCACCACAGCTTCTTTCTTCTTAAGTTATTGCAAGTTATTAATTGTATTAATATGAAAACTGGTGTGTTTATATTGATCAATGATCTGTTATGGTATTTTATTAAATCTCTATATATATTAAACTAGGGGTGTCCAAACTTTTTTCAATGAGGGCCACATACAGAAAAATATATGAATGGCTGGGCCACCCACTAGAGGTGAGGGATATTGGCTCACATCTAGTGTATTATGTTAGTAAAATCAATCAAACGTAGGTGCTTTAAGAAAAAAAAAAAATATATATATATATATGTATATGTATTACATTTGTTACTTCTAGACTGGACTACTGTAATTCATTACTGATAGGATGTCCCAATAACTCACTCAAAAGCCTCCAG
>JAUMHL010000028.1:3051467-3086420 GCA_032362345.1 Sandelia bainsii
GGGACACAGGTGAACCCATGGCACAGCCGTGTTTTTGTCTGTAAAAACAGTCATTGTACTTAAAATATGTGGTGGTGAGACACAGGTCCAGAAGAGTACATATGTTCTCTGGGCTTAGTCTGATCCTATTAACTGAGAGCTGGCTTCATGAAGCACCTCGATCCTGTTTGTTAGGCTGATTTCCACTCACCCCAACCGGTCGAGGCAGATGACCGCCCACTTTTTTGTGCTTTTCTCAGGCCTTTGTTAAACTGACTTGTTTGTTTCCCAATGTTGCAGAGAGTACATCTAGATATTCAGGTTGGAGAACATACCAACAACTACCCTGAAATTGCAGCTAAAGACAAACTCACTGAGCTGCAGCTGCGAGTCCGACAGCTTCTGGACCAAGTCGAACAGATCCAGAAGGAGCAAAACTACCAGAGGGTCAGTAAAAAATACACCAAGTCATGTTGAGATGACAGATTTACTACCTAGTTTATTAGGTATAGCTACTGCTACTGTTGTCTTCTTCTACAGTATCGCGAAGAGCGCTTCCGCATGACGAGCGAGAGCACCAACCAGCGCGTCCTCTGGTGGTCCATCGCTCAGACGCTCATCCTCATCGTCACAGGAATTTGGCAGATGAAGCACCTCAAAAGCTTCTTCGAGGCTAAGAAACTGGTGTAACAAAATGAACACAAGCAGACAGTAGCGGAACGGAACGCAGAGACGGCTTCCCACAGCACAGAAACATCCAGGAGGAGACGTGTGGTCTTTATATCGGTTATAAATGGTACAAGCAAATTCACAGAAGCAGTTTTCAATCCTGGGCTATGTGTTTTTGTTTTTTTTTTCCTTGTAAATGTTTTAGTTTGTTGTTTGTTTTTATAGTCTGGACTATACTAGATAACAATCTATCTTGTGAACCAAGATTGTTTTTGATGGTCACACAGTAGTGATTGACCTAAGCAATAGTTACGTAACGACCAGTAAAACCAAGCAAGTAGTTCATTGAGACCTGATTTGATGTATGCCATTTTTTGTCATTGCTGATGTTGCACATAGTTTTATTTCCAGGTTTTGTGTCTTCTCACCAGACGCTTTCGGCTGTTTTCACCAGGTTGTCAAACTTATGCAACTGTTATACTGGCCTTGATTCCTTATGTGTTCATTTAATAACACCACTACTCAAACACTCACATTTAGCATTCATAAGCAGCACATTAACACTTAGTAAATGATTTATAACCCTCTGTAATATAGTTGTGTGCATTGATGTATTTGTGAATAGTTACAGCCTCCTGTGAAGCATTTGTTACTGGTGAATAATCAGTTCATTAACCGAATCAGTAATAACATCTTATAAACATAACTCTTCTTAAATGTGTTCAAAACTCAAGACGACATGTTTTTTTTTTCTGAGCTTTCAGATAAGTATTTTTTCAATATTGCAAGATGGTGAAGAAACAGATATCAGTATAATAAATAATCAAACCTCATTTTATACTTGTATGAGTGCAGCTGTTGTTGTTGTCGGTCATTGTTTATGCACCAGTTACAAATGCTTTACCCAACATATGATGACAAATACACTGATGATCTGTTATATTTATTACACTTGTATCTGACTGTAACTACATTATAGTATGTTATAAACCATTTATTAAATATCATGCTTGTTATTTTAGTATGGGAAGGTCAAAAAGGGGTATCCATCCATCCTTCTACCAACTGTATATAGTTTCTAGCTAAAGTCCAGTTTCCTGAACTACGTCTGTACAGTAGATACAGTTTGACACACTTTCTTAAAAACAGAATTCTACTGTGTGCTGTAAATAGCTGATGTAACTTACTGTCCATTTTCTAATGCCTTTCACATGGATTGAATGATCCTCAGGTCTTGTTCCACCAGGTGTTTTTTTGTTTCATCACAACTTATTTATTGAGCAGCTGTCGTCTATGTTTTATTGCTGAGCTCTAGCAGCAGCTAGTGTGATTTTTCTCTTTAGCTATTTTGGGTCCCTTTTATAACTTAGGGCCAGCAATTTAATACCTCATTCATTCAGATTCTTAATAGAAAAAACATATTGTTAGAAACAATTAGGGTTCCAATTGGTAACACGTTTAGGTTTTCTACATGCTAAGTTTAGATTTGAGTCAAAATTCTTGATGCAATATATAAACTAAATTCTTTAACACACGTGAACTATTCAAATTCTTACTATGGTCCAGTCCTCGTGTTTAATAAAGCAACTTTGGCCAAACTACTGTCTTGTTTCTGATGTTATTTGTGCCACTTTGCCCTAACTACAAGAAATACACAGCAAATGGCAGATATTTCAACAGTAAAATTTATTGCTTGGCTTTGGCTTCCTGTAGAATCAGATTCCAAACCAAACAATGCTGATATCATTGGCAGCATATCCGATCACAAGTTGACTGATCTTTTTATCACTAACAATCAATGCACTTTTAGGAGAAAAAAAACCCCACACTAACCTTGACATCCACTGTGGCACTATCATAACTATAGTGTAAAAAAATCTACTTGAAAACACACATTGAAACAAGATCACTGCTTTGCATAGGTTCACTCTCTCTCATGTCCAACACGTACCACATCATAGCACGGACATAACATTTGAACAAAAACAGAACACGTTCTTCAGGTTTATTCTTGCATGTGTTAATATCAAGAATAGAGATTTGACATGTTTGTCACACCGTACGAAACAATATGAAACAAACAATACTAAGTTTCATTATAAAGGGATAAATGATTTATTAAATCAAGTCTTTGTCTCATCTGTGCAACAAAAACTTGTACGCAGTCAAGCACATTTTCAGCACTGTCACATGTTGAGTTGGAAACGTAGAAAACATCACACCAGCACAACGAATCCAAATAAATCCTCACGGGCTCATAACTCCAACAGATTTGTTTTCTATTAGTCGTCATGTTTTCAGTAGTTGTCAGTAATCTTGTACAAGAGATTTCCGTGAAGAGGAAGTCAGAGCACAGCAGGTTAGTAACACACTACTTTTAAAAAAGGTTCAACTAGTTCTGTACCGAATGCCGCTTTTTAATGCTTAAAAGAGCAAGAAGGGCACACAAAAAGTGAAGAGGAATAGGCAAATACACTTTAAAATTATGAAAGAATTTTGCAATCCTGTCTCCACGTGGCTCCGTGGAAACGCTGTTCAGTTTGCATGTGAAGAGTGCTTTCTTTGTAAAGGTATTTCAGAGTAGTAGGAGCTCTTCTTAAGACACAGTGAGATGCTGCATCTTCTTGGCAGCTGCTTCTGACACCACCTTGGAGGTTTTCTCTGGACTGGGAGCTGGACTGGGATTTGGGGTGTTTGCCGCACTGTTGGGATACTCCCTGTTGCCGAATATGATGCTGCCTACTCGCACGTTGGTGGAGCCCACCTCAATCTTCAAAAGAAATGGAAGGTTGCACATGTAAGAAAAATGCAGTTATCACATTGGACAGCAAGACTCAGATTCATTTAAAGCCACTGTATAAACACTGAGTAAAACTGAAGTATGAAAATTAGTAGACAGCTAGCAGTGGCCTGCATGAGAGATACAACAATGTACACATTAGCTTATAAAAGTCTAAGATGCTGATATTTACTTCAATATTTGTATGTAAATGCAGATAAGGAGTGATACTCACCGCGTGTTCAAAATCTGTGGACATACCCATACTGAGCTCCACGTCCTCCAGAGGCAGCTTCAGACTGTCACAGACCTCTTGCCTCCGACTCAGCAGCATCTACAGGAGGGACACGTTGTTAAGAACATAGCCCAGCCAATACTCATATAGATATTTTTTACATGATTTACTTTGATTTGTTTTTTCCAGAGTGACTGTAATACATACTAAGCGGGACACACGTCACTTCCCTCTGTTGGGACAAACTCTGTAAACGTGACGCTGTTTCTTTTATAATGATTTTTCTTTTGAGAAAACTTAAATAGAGCAATAATGTAACTTGATATTTATTGTTCCCAAAATATTTTGGATGTAAGCTTTTTGGACAATGATTTTTTTTGTTATTTTTCTGTACTATATGACACAACAACATCTAAATTGAATGCATCACTTCTAAATAAAAGCCATTACAAATTTCATAATGACAAAGTCTTCTGGGATATTTGTTGCACATAAGATATTTAAATTAGTGAGTTGTTGTAAGTGCTTCAGTCGCGGTTGTAAGTAAGTTTTTCAAATCACCAGATTCCACTGCACTGTGCTTTCTGCATTTGAAAACCTGCAGCTCTGAATCTTACTTCTGACAAAAATAGAAAGAAAGATACCTGTGCAGCATGTGGGATTTTTTCTTAATCTGGCAGGTTCTAACAATATACAGGTTTTGACAGTACTGGCAAGATGCCTCATATGTAGTATCTGTGTCTTTTTAATATTCTCAGATTTTGTTTCAGTTCATTTTAATACTGAATATTTATTTTACACTTTGGTACAAAAAAAATGCAAAACACATTCATGTAAAAACAACATTGGTCTCATTAGGGTGTTTTGTACCTGAAAGTCAGGGTTGGGGCCCAGGGTGAGATCGTAGCCGTAGTGACCGATGGTCATGAGTCCTGAGAAGTGCAGCGCGGAGCACTGGGACAAAATGTGTTTCACTGTGTTTACTGTCTCCTCTGGTGGAAGGCCGTGTTTACCTGTGACAAACATGTTACTTACGCTTTGTGCACAGTGGACTCTTGTACATGCACAGTGTGATTACAAAATAAGATGAAATCAACACTAACTCTGTTCTCCACTGGTGTTGATCTGCACCATGACCTTTAATCTCTGCGTGCTGGCTCCTCTGAGACGCTGCCACGAGCTGTTGACTCTATCAGCCAGTTTCACCGAGTCGATTGTCTCCACGAGGAAGAGATTCGGCACACCTGGAAACAAGGAACAGGACTCAGTGCAAAGTTTGAATTATGCAGCTTCTGCAGGAGAGCTGACACTCACTCACCCAAAAGTTTGTTGACATTATTCTTCTGTAGGTGGCCAATAAAGTGCCACTTGATTTCTGGACATGACTCTAAAATCTGTGAGGTGGGAAAAAGAGACCAGAAAATCTTTCATGCTTTCACTAGGGTGGGAAAATTAATCCTATCTTATAAAACATGTAAACTCACCAGAGGATCTAAAGCTTTGTCCACAAGTTCATTAACCTGATGGGAAATAAAAGACACTGTCAATCTCTACATTAGTTCTTGAGAAAGAGATGTATATTTATGCAGTGACATTTGGAAACTTTATTGCGATGCAGACCAGCAGCGTCTCTTACTCACATAGTTCTCTCCAAAGTTACGCTGCCCTTGTCTGTAGGCCTCCACAACCATCTCTGGGGGTTTTGTCTTGCTGACAGCTACGAGGCGGGGCGGCACAGCTGGCAGTGTCTGAGGAAGGACAAAAACAGGCTCGTTTTTCATCTGTATCAGCGGATGTATCAGTAGAAGAGCTCAGTGTGTGTTAGCTGAAGTCTTTTGGTGACTCAGCCCTGTCAGGATCCTGCAACACACACACAACAATGAAAATGTTCAGGCTGGTGCCATGTGCAGATGCTGCTACACATCATCCACTCATCTCTTCTGATGAGTTCATTAGTACATTACATGCCACTACGGGGAATCTAAATGATACTGGAAAGATGCTGTGAATTCCTCCATGCTTTGACCTAGATATCAGCCTGGATGCTAGTTTTCTTGATGATTACATCTTCACTAGTTGACAGAGCTGTAGTGTGAGAAAACGTGGCGAATTAACAGACTGATGCCGAATCCAACCTTAAAATCACAGCTCAAAGTAGCTCACACGCGTTGTTTGCGTCGACGTGCATGCAGATGCACCATGTAAGCACCATCATCCTGCTCCCACGCATGTTATGATGCCACTAAGAGGCCATGCATGTTATGAAAGTGCTGCCACAAGCCCGACTGTCACCCATCCAAAGGTCGAGGTGTTTGGCAGCCTTACATAACGAGTCGTGCTGCCGCAGCGCCACTTTTTAGAAGCCCGAGTGCGGAGCGCCGGCAGCGGTGCTCCTGCGCGGAGCCTGCCCGGGCTGCAGTTACCTTGGGCCGCCGTGCCGCCGCCTGGTTCACCCGCTCTATTACAGACTGTAGCGCCTTCCCAACCGCCTCCGACATTGCTACTTTCCACATACCGTCAAACGGCTACGACATAAAACGTAAGGAAACGTGTCCGCGATGACGGCAATCGCCTTTCAAAATAAAAGTATTGAAGGGGAAGTGCGTCGTTGAGAGAGCGCCCCCTGTTGTTCCTGCTTCAGCTGTACTGTAACGAGTGAGGATGTCCTTATGCTATGATGCCCATTTCTCTGTGCTAGTTCTCTTCATGACATTTAAGGGCAGGTTCATATCTCTCATGTCTGCACAGTAGTGCAGGTGCCCATATGAACACTTAAACCTATTTTCTTACTGCAATTATTCTTCCTAATCCACAGGCCAAAAGATGCTTCCTATGAAGACATCAGACTTTAAATTTCCAAATAAGTCACATTAAACACTGCAACCGAAAATCTTCAGGCAGGGTGAAGGCACATTACTTTACCCACTCCAATGTTTTGTTAAAATGGCTGGACCTCAAGCTCTTTGGCTGTTTTCATGATGTGATCATCCTGAAAACTTAACTACGCTTATTTTCACACTGCAATACACTCACATCAGATCAAGTGTTTGATCAAATTCTGGTATTTCTGCTCATCTTGTTACATAACACAGTCATGGGATCGTTACATGTTACAAGAAATAATTTCTCAACATTTTCAGGCAATAAGCGGTGGTATGGCTGTAATACACTATACATCATATACTGAACACACAAACAAATTATAAAGAAAAACATTTATTCACAAGATTACACAATCCAAAAAGTGTTAACAAAAAAAAGAAAAGGAAATCAAATAGACATATTAGATGTTAAAGACAAACAACTGCTTTGCCTCTTTCAAACTAAAAGGGACGACAGAATGTGGATCCTTCTCTTCTTCATCTGCAGCCGCTCCATCCTCTCTCATACTCTCTCCAAGGCCTCCAACATGATTATGCTGTTTCCCCTGATGACCTATGAGAAATGAGACCATGAAGAGTTAACTCCTCAATGCATTTGCACAAACCTCCAAAATGCAAAATAGACAAAAAAAACAAAACAGTTTCAGTATTTAAAATGATATATAGTGCAGCATTTTTCAGAGTTTAATGTTTATCCTAATGCCAACTTACTGATCAAGTCTCATTGTACATTTCTAGACACACTGGATTACCAAGAACAGGCCTTTTTCACAAGTTGAAGTTGATATGACACCTGCCAATGCCAATATAGCTTGTAACTCAACATTTCAATTTAGGTAAATGATGATAAAATAACACGTTACGTTACTTAATCTGATAAACCTTATTTTTATGAGCTTTTGATCCAAATAATTGTCCTGGTTAGAAAGAGAATCAGAGAAGTGAGGCAACAGTTTCATAAGTGCTGGAGCAAATCTGTGTATTATGTCGACCAGTCCCAGAACTCACTGGGGAACAGCAAAGAAAAAGGTACTGACCACCATGCCAATGGTGTTCTGCTGTCCTCCTGGGCCCATTTCCAGACAGTCGTCCATCACCAGGTTCATGAAGGGGTCAAAGCCTCGTAGGATGCCCTGCACGTGACGGCCTCCATTCAATTTCACTAAAGGACAAAATCAAAATGGGATTGATCTAATTCTGACTGTTGTGGTGCAAATAACTATTTTCTCATCTTTACATTGGACAATTTGGCCGTTTGTTCACATGCCACTGCACACACAATACAATACAAAGTATACAATATTTTTTTTTCTCTCATAAATGTTAACTGGTAAACAACAAACAGCAAATTACACTTAAACCAGTGAATTCAAGTTTACTCAAATCACTTTCTATCTCAAACGAAACTATATATGCACTTAATGCACTGCATAAAAGGATAAAACAGAAAATATTCTTGCTGGCTTTTATCATATTTCCTCCCTGTCCCACAACTATGAAACAAAGGATTTAATTGCCTGCTTACCCTGAACCAATGTTTTAGCTGTTTAAAGTTAAACTAATCTGTCAATAAGAGGCAAGATATCTAAAATGTGTGTTGGTCTATGGGGCTGTGGGGTAAACCTAAGGATGTAGGACCCTCAAAAATGCGGTAATAAAATGTGGTAAGAAAAGGGGATTTTAAGTACACATACTGATTCAGTATGTAAAACGATACAGTTACAGGTTCCGGTTTCATTTAAAACAACTGCAAACTGTTAATATAACTCGATATGGGTTTGAATATCAACTTTAAGCTGTACTCACATGAAAGCTTCTTGTCCATAAACCTGAAAAAGAAAAAATAACATTAACATACCGACTTACATATGAGACAGGCTAGCTAATGTTAGCATGCTTCCACTGCTAACAATGCAGACGAGCGGATACAAATACAAAACACAAATTACAATCACATTTTAAAAAAGACCTGTTTCGTTTAAACAAGATAATCAACTTACTTCTTCAGCTCAGGTGGATGTGCTTTGCTCATTTTTGTCTTTGTTTTCTATGAGCCGCTAGCTACTCGTATAATATTCGTTTCAGAAAACCGCGGAAGGAAAGCGTGCACCGAGGACCGGACGTTAGCCGACGAACTTCCGCCGGGGTCGGTCTGGTGTTCCTCCGCACAGCGCCGCCAGGAGGCCAGGAGGAGGCAGAGCATGGACTGACTGGGCACAGACGTGAAAGGCTCCTACACACACAGCAAACCCCCAGACTGAAAGTGGCACAAAACGACCACAAACCGTTCAACTGTGTCGCCTGTTGTTTTTTGTCTGTGTATGGTCATTCTGTGCGTCTCTGATGACACCTGCACCACTTTGTGCTGGCTGTGTCTTGTCTTATGTTTCTTTGTGGTTACTTTGCATTGTTGGTATCTCCTTGAGGATTGAAGTTATGTCTTCATAAATGTGTTGCATCTCATGTTGGACATTTTAGGTATCTCTGTGGTTGATTTGCAGCTCTTTATTGTCGTTATGCATGTCTTTGTGGTCATGTTTCATTTTTTCTGTGGTAATTTCCCTTGGTTGTTTTATGTTATTGTGTTTCTGCAGAAACAGGTGAAGGTCAGCGACCAATTCAAACTAGGCACATTCAATTATCCATCCATGACCACAGCATATGCCTGTAGACATTTTGTGGGTCTTCTTTGTCCCTTTGGGATAATTTTCCACACTGCTGACCTTGGTGCTGTTAATAACATGAATGTGGAAGGCTAGTGTAGATTTGATTTGACTTGTTCTACAAAATAACAGTCAAGTCTTATTCACAATTGTAAAGTATTGGCATCAAATTGTATTTAAAATACCTAGAGTAGAAGTACACTACTTGAGTTATGTAATTCATTTTTTTTACACCAGGGGTTTAAAGTGTATTTTAAGTATTCTCTAAGCATAAAACAATAGGAAATAAAGTAAAAAAGCATCTTTATAGCTAATTTGTATAATTATCAAGCTGTTGACATTTTACATATATGAAGATGACAAGTTCGTCTTCCAACAAGGGTTGCTATCTATTCACTACTGATAGATTCAGCTTTCATGTCATGTTGGCTGTAGAGCATGTAGTACGATGTGCAGATTGTTAAGCAAATGCATGCAGTAAAACAGAAAGAACACAATATCCTTTGATGACTGGTAAGTTTTAATTAATAATTACGGCATCTATAAAGAGCGATAAACTAATTTACAAAAAGTGGAAGATTCAAAACCTATTAAATCATTTTCTACATTTTCACAGTAGCACTTTGAAAACAGTAGCTGGAAAAAACTAAAAACCCTCACATTGATCCTTGTTCATTCACCAAAGCGCACTTATCAAGCATCATAGACAGAATGAAAGGCTGCCATCAGTCTGTTTGCATAGCTAGTTAATGCCACCAGAGTTCAAGCCAGCTTAAAAACTGGCTATAATAACAGGCATTGTACCATGACAGCCAATAAAATGTTGGTTTGCTCTGTAGATTATGGCAATAACAACTACCAACTGTGGTACATTAAGATGTTCGAGATGAGTCTGTGATTTCATTCCAATCGTGGCGATACTAAACAGTGCTGCAAATGCAATGCAACCACCCAGGTCCAGCACACAACAGTGACAATGCAGGAAGTGACACATCTGAGTTCCCACAAATCTGTGGCTAAATACTGCCAAAACTTTAAGACAACAAGAATAAAACAGAGCAGAAGATATACATCACCTTATGAGGTGGAGAACTCCAGGGACAGGTACCACAAAGCAAGATTAGTGGGTTATCTGGCTGGTTGTCATTGGGCTTAACTGAGGTTTTCTGGTACCAAGAAGTGGTAGAAGTGGAGTGGTAGGGTAGATGACCATGAACCATTGCTGCACGGCTAACCTGCCCTGGAGCGATTTTACTTTAGAGGATCAGCTGAAAAGCTGTCAACAGCCTAAAGCTATGCTAACAATATCTACTCACAGGTAATTCCATTACAGCCAATAATTTAATCTTAAATTATTTTAATTCATGATTCTGACATTGGCATCTCATTAACAACTCTGCCACTTTAACATGAACCCACTCATAGCAGGAAAACAGACACATCTGATAACCAGCTTTGTGCCACCGTTTATCTGGGACGACCAATGTTAGGCTCAGCGAAGACGAATAAACCCCAAGAGGGACCGACTAAACCCACTCTGCTGAACAGGTCCCAAATGCCTGCTGTTAAAACAAACTCTAGCAAAACAAGACAACAGGCAGTGCTTTGGTTAGAGTGTACCATGATTGTGCAGGTGGCCTTGTTTCCCCCCCCAAAAATCCCTTAAGCCTTTGATGACCTCAGTTCCACCATAAGTCTGTTGGGTAAGATCTTAGCTTTAAATGTTTTTTTGGAAAAATGGTCCTGATCTGTATGAAACAGTGACTTGTTGGTAATAATAAAAGAAGAGTAGTTAGTTAGTAACTCTATTAAAGAAGCAAACTGGTTTTTTGCATGTTTTGTTGAACTTGTGTTTAAAAGTGTGATTTAAGTAAGAAATCAACTTCCAGAGTGGCTAGCATATAGCCATCACAGGGAACATGTGGGCTTTATGTTTAAGCACTCAAGTGCTTGTGGGATCATCCAAAATAGTGAATGCAATGCTGTCCTGTAAGTGTTTCAAATCTGAGATGATGGGACATCTCATAAGCAACTGACTGGTTACTGCTGTGGACCTCACGTAACATCATTTACATATAGCATGGGAAAAAAAGTCAAGTGGTCGTATAGAATCTGAATATATTTACTGTGTGCTACGCTTTAGAAATGGTTTGCAGTAAGGTGTATGTGGTTTATATTAAAAGGGAGAAATAAAACATGCAATCATCCTTCAGCAACTCATTCTCTTCAACCCTTGTAATGTTGGTATGAATCAGTATGGTATCAGTTTTTCTGAATGCTTGATCAGTGAACTGGTTAATCAACAAGAATTTCATTGAAATTTCATCACCCTCCACTCTCTAAACCTTCAAGGCAAAAAGGCAAATGCAGATGACATTCAAACTGCATCTCAGGCTTTGCTGGCCTCTGCGATGCTGTCCTCCTCCACCCTGACTCGCAGGTGCTCCTGACAGTGTTCTAGGAAAGAGTCCAGTGCTGTGAAGCCCTGCTGGCAGGGCACACAGTGGTACAGCCTCTGCCTCTTTGAACCCGGCCATTTACAGGTGTCCATCTCATTTGTGCACACGCTGCACTGCCTCCGCTTCACGGAGGACTGGTGGAGCTCCACATGCTCCTTCAGCTGTGACTGGAGAGAGAAAACTTCAACACAAGAAGGGCATGGGAACTCTCTTTCCTCCTCTTCATCATCTTCTCCTTCTACCTGCTTCACTTCAGGCACTTTTCTGCACATCTCTGGACGACTGCCCTTGGTTCCTAATCGGGCCACTTTCCTTGGCCTCCCTGGACCGGCTCTGACAGTCTTATTGTCTGCTAGGCTGCTTTGTACTTTATTTGGACTATGCTCTGACAACTTGGAGTCTTTGGTCATACATTCTACCAAATGGCTTTTGTTTTTAACTGTGGTAAAACTTGACAAAGTGTGCTGTCTGTAATGTGCTCTAAGTGACAAATGGTGGAAGAAGACTTTACCACAGACCTGACATGGATACATGCCTGTTTTCCTGTGCTTGGTGATGACTGGCCTTGATTCTCTCCTAATATTTTTCTCTCTAGTATGCTTCTCTTTTCTGTGCAGGTAGAGTTTAGATGTGCTCCTGAAAACCATGTCGCAGGAGCGACAGCTCAGAAGCTTTTGTTTGGATTTTGGCCTTTTATTTGCATCTCCATTCATCTTTATATTCACTCCTCTCCTTGTTTCTTCACCAGTACATTCTCCTTTGGTCTTCTGTTCCTGTGGAGCTATGAGCCACTCCTCTGCATGGTTGGTCTGTTTATGGCGCTGCAGGCCAGCCTGTGTACGGAAGGTCCTTGAACAGAACTGGCACATATTTACACCTCTGCTGCTAGTTCCCGGGGTGTCAGAGGAATCAGAGCGGGTAGAGTCTCCCTCAGAAACCGGAGGAGAATCATCTGGAAGGCTACTGGCATCAACCACATCTGATGGAGATGGTGGTTCACTACAACCAGCCTGCTGATGATGCAGCAGAGCCTGCTTCTGGCTGAAGCCTCTCCCACATGGGGCACATGCATAAGGGCTACTGTCCAGGAGGTGCGGCTGGCGGTGAAGTGACTTGTCCTGCAGTCTGCCAGGATCTGAAGTGTGAGTCGTACATGCAGGGCATGGAGAGCCAAGCCGTAACTCTCCATGACAAAGCTCGCATGTGGAGGACTCCTGATCACACTTATGTAGCTGCAAGGATGACCTCAGGGAGAACTCCTGCCCACAAGAGGGACACCGATGAGGCTTGGGCAGAGTGTGTTTTAGTTCCTGGTGGTGCAACAAATCTGTTGCATAAGGAAAGCCTTTACCACATTCTTGACAAACATATGTGGACAGGTGGGATGGTTCCTGCCTCGGGTTTTGAGCGTGTTGTTTGGTCTCAGCCCTCGCGATGAAGCTGGCGAGCCTGGACAGAGTGTCTGATGATGTCTTGGAGCGGCTGAACGACTCCGGGGTCATTGTGGCGCTCCAGCTGACTCCATCCATCCTCTTTCATCAAGCTTCTCTCCTGCTTTAGTGAAGAACAGTATAAGTTTGAGACATTATCTTGGAAATCATATAAGAGCAAATATAGTTGCTTATGGTATTCTACAGTGTTTTTTGTAACGTATATCTTAGCTGCACAGTAGCAAGCTGCTTGACAGTGAAGTGCAGCAAACAGCTAATAAAGATTTGAATAGAAAAGAGGAAGCGTGCCTCCTGTTAGCTTGTTACTCTTTGTTGTTAAGGTTATTGATTATTGGCAAATGTGTTTCTTTTCACAGAAACACTGAAATTCTTTTAAATAACAAGTGAACAACTATAAGTCCATTTACTGAGACATCATTGCTACAGTTGTAGTAAGGTGCTGCGTGACAGGACGACCACAGGCTGCCTTCGTGTTAGCTAACATTAGCTCGTAGCTAGCTGCGCTAACTTGATTAGAAATGCATATTTCCGCTCGATAAAACAGATTACCTCGGCACTCAGACAAACGCGGAGCGTCTGGTTTATTTCCAAGTGGTCAAACCAAGACGACGTGTGGCGTTAATGCTTGGTTTTGCTACCACAAACCACACTGGCATGGCTGCAAAAGTGAAACCCGAAGTTTGGCTGAATCCAAATGTCCGGACTTCACCGCACTCGGGAAACTCGCGGAGTTAACGGGAAGTCGATGAGTCCCGAAGGCTCCAGATCTGTACTTCACAAAGTCCACCAAGGGACCTCTTGAACCGGATTTTCTGTGGTCCTCCAGAGTTCGTAGAAGCTGCAGAGCGGAGCTGCAAAGAGGCGCAGACTTCACTAGACTTTGCTCGGGAAAGTACCCATAATCCTTAGCGATGTGAACGTGACGACGTGACATGGTAACAACAACAACAACATCCAAACTCATATTTATATTTGAGAACATTTACTTTTTTCAAGTTTGATGTAAAAATTCATAATGCGCATACAGAATATAAACAAAGAGGAGTAATTTGGATTAGTTAAAACCTCCAAAACTTTGTCCATCAATGGTGTGAATGATTTCAGGTCTATTTAGTTAACTACTGTTTTACAGTACAATTACATTTAGTCACGTGCTGTACTCTTACAATTAATTCTCAGAAATCGGGTTGTTGTAGTGGCTCCCTCCAAGAAACTGTACATGAATTAAACTGAACAACATCATAACAGAAGACACTTTACTAATACCTTTAGGGAATTTTCTCTATGAAGAGAGAGGGTTCTGCCGACTGCCCTAAAACTCAGCTGCTCCAGGTGAGGCTCGAACTCACAACCTCGGCATCACTCTGCAGGTTACTGTCTTATAAGTACCGCGCGCTAACCGATTGCGCCACTGGAGCCTGGTCTATGTTGTGAGGATGGTGTCAGAATTAAGGCCTTGTTGTTAGAGGAGGTTTAAAGATAAGATTTATTCAGAAACCTTAAATATGAAGCGCATGGCGAACAAATCTGGAGACTACATTTATACATTCACGTTTTCAACAGCGTTTAAAAGATACTTTAGAGTGCCCACTTATTCATCAACTCAAAGAATTGGAAGTAGTACCTGTAGTGGAGTACTTTTTAGGCAGTTAAATTGCACTTTTACTTGAGTACTGACTTTTTGTACTTTGTGCCACCTCTGGGCTTGATGATCCAAAGTTGAGTGTGTACTGCTGCTACAATATCGTGTTGGACAGCTTGTGTAAAGGGGAAAATTTTACTGCTTCTGACCAGATCTATTATGGCTACTATGCAGTTAAGCAAACCTGCACCTATGATGCATAAAACACCAGTGTACTTTAATTCATTTCTGAATGGTTCTAATCTCCAGGATGAACATGTGGTCTGTTGGGGAGCTGACAAATTCTGGCAGATCTGAAATTACCTTGGAAAACAGACAAATATTATTTCCCTTGTCTGAAGAATAACAATAATTTAATATAAACAAAATGTGAAATATCAGATATACAGCAAGTACTGTAATAATTTAATAGTTCTTCATGTAAGGCTGAAGCCAGCGTTGACTAAAACAGACTGAAGTGGCCCAATAAAAAGTTGGCATATTACTGCTGAAACAACATGAGCACATTAGAAACAAACCACGTTTTCATTTTGTCAGCCTTTAGTTATCAGCATCATATGTTTAAAGACATGTGACCTGTACATAAAAACAGCATGGAGTGTAGGATACCATCATGGTAGGGACACAATCAGTTGGTGCACCTGAATGGAGAAAACCAACTTTAAGGCTAAAGGCGTAATTTCACGCTGACAAAACATTCAGAATGTTTCAGGTAACACAAGGCTGATGAACACAAGGTTTACAGATGCTTTAAGAATGCACAAACTGACAATGAATCAACCCTCCACAGTGTTGGATTTGTCCAAAAATAAAAAAATAATTAACTCAATTTAAGTGCCACAGTATCTTCAGTTGCACTTCACTGAGTATAATGCCGTCAGGTAACTCAGAGTTCAATCTACGGTGGAACCACCACATGTCAGAATAATACCTGAAAATGATTTAAGATCTAATCTAATTACGGAAGATGTTTCTAAATTCACTTTGCTATAGTCTAAAATGACCTGGATTTTAACTTTGCCTAACAAAGCATTTGCTTCAGAATGGTTCAACTTTCACATGTGAAGCAAATGATCTGAGCGGAAGCCAAAGTGCCAGAGGCTGATGTTTGTCATGTCTTTCAAACATACACTGTGTCATAATTATCACTGGTAATGAAGGTAGATGAGCAGGAGCACACATATTCACCCCCCCCCCCAAAAAAACAAGCAAATATAAAACACAAGTATTAATGACAACATGGATCCATGTTACACTTCAAAAGACACGAGTACATTACAAATGCTCATAACAAAGGCATCAGCTCAAGTAGGATGGTAGAACTCCTTCAGTACTGTCAAGCATGTGCTCGTTTATAAGTGTTAATATGTGCCACACAGTCTCTACCTAAATCTGTATTTCAACTGTCTAAAATATACTAAAGTTTAGATTAATCTAAGTTATTACACCTGACACATGAACAGGGACTTTTAAAGCTACATCAGAACGTGTCTACTTTTCCTGATCTATTCAGGTTTATTCATGTTCCCCACAGAGACACACAAGAGCCTCATAATGATTAAAAATGCTCTTGAGCAGCTAATTGTCAAAGTCCAAGAAGGCAAACTGATGCCAAATGAGTTTCTCCACTTTAAACACAACCTGGAAATAAAATACTGTATGGACTTTTGCTACTCTTAGGTTTTTATACCAGACCTAAATACAACCCAAAGTTTCAACATGGTGACTGAATAAGATCCAAATTCTGACCTTTTATAAGTTGAATGTACAGTTTGAACTCGGAAGCTCTAACCCAAAATACAAACCCTGTGTCCAGAAAAGCTGCAACTTTTTCTAAAATGGACTGAAAACTTAAATTTGTGATTTGTTAATCCATTTGAACCTTCATCTGACAAAACTGGAAAGAAAAGATTTTCAGTGTTTTTCATTGACCAAATTTAGACTTTTATGCACCACAAAAAAATAGGACAAAGTTAAAAACAACACTGAATAGTTTATAAAATGTTCAAGTGACACCGTTCTGGATGTTTACACATGATTAAAAAGTGTAATTAAAAGGAAAGGTGATGCAACACAGAGGTAACCATCCCTCTGTCCCGACGAGGTTTTGACTGCTGCAGGCATCAAACTTAAAATTTGCTAAAATTAAGTTGGTCAGTGAACACTGAAGATCTTTCTACATCTGTCAGAAATAAAGGTTCAAGTGAAGTAACATCACATATTTAGGCTTTTATTCATTTTATAAAAAGCCCCAACTTTTCTGGAAATGTGTTTTTTATGTCTACTCACAGATGAGCTCTGTTATCTGAAAAAGCGAGGAAAACCAAAGTACATCTCCTTTCAAACAGCTTGACAGTGTCAGACTTAATAAGTAAAAAGTACAAGGACAAAATAACAATTTTATGTTGCCTGGTTTACACATAGTAATATTTTCCCTGGTAAAACAAACACTAAAACAAATCTGGAAAAAATAGAATCTGTAGATAACCATCTTACTAAAAGGATGATCTCACAAACATTCACCATCCCTTTATATTACAGCATATTGTGCTGAGTGTACATTTCACTTGAGAGACAATAAATGTTGCATGACTAAAAGCAGTACAAGTAAACCAAAACTGCACAGAATTGGTTATTTATACTGTAATAGTCCACTGTGCAGCACAGTGACTGCAAATAGTCTCTTATTCACTGAGCTCTATGGCTGCACCATGAACCCAAATCCAGTGTAATGTTCAGGAGACTTCATTTTCACAGGATACAGATAACCACCTGCAGATCTGCTGAAGCTGTACTTGACTCACTGTCTTTCCTGGTTACCTCAGATACAGCACTTTATGTCTGGAGAATCTCAGATACTCCATCGCGCCGCAGTCCAGTTTGATTGTACGTTTATAAGTACTGCGCTTGGTGTGATGTGGAGGCCTATCGCTTGTAGTGGCTGGGTGCATCTGCGAACATGTACTTCAGTCTGTAAGCTTCAGCCAGGAGGAGACCCACTTCCTCGTTACCCCAGTGGATTGTCGGAAGGTTCTGAAGTAGCATGAGAAGGCCCTGAAGAGCAACAGAAAATGATTTCAAGATATTAGGACTATTTTGTTAGAAGGCATTGGTTAATGATAGAGTATGTATTGCATTTCAGAAATATATAAAGTATGTAGGTTAGTTAAAACACTGCCTCAAGTGTGAAATTAAATCTGAATTTTTTTTCAGCAACAAGCAAGTGCTATAACTCTGTCTATTAATCTACCAATGGAAATGCGTTGTTTAGATTGAATTCTGGTGCTTTTAATCAGCTTTCAACCTGGAGTTTACTGGAGTTAACTGTCAATGTGAATTCCAACTGAGCTGTCATAGCCAGTGAACAAGCTGGTAATACAAAACACATGCATCAGAGAGACAACAAGAACATTAGCTGTGGGCAAATTGACTATTTGGTGCATTCTTAAAAAGAGAGAATGCACTGGGGAGCTCAGGAACATCTGAAGGCTGGAAGACCAAGGAAAACAACTGTGATGAATGACAGAACTATTCTTTCCCTTTACAACAGGTGATAAGATCAAGAACATCCGTGGGGGTTAGAGGTATCTGTGTCAATGTCAACAAGGGATCACTGGACTAAATACAGAGGGTTTATCGAGATGTAAACCACTGGTAAATTTCAAAAATAGGAAGGTCAGATTTGAGTTTGTCAAATTATAGGTTGTTCCAGATTTCTGAGATGAGACCAAGATCAACTTGTACCAGAAATACAGGAAGAAAGAGAGTTTGGCACATGGAAAGAAATGCTTTGATGATCTGAAGCTACGATCTCATTTGTGAAGCATGGCGGAGGTACTCTTATGGTGTGGGCATATATGAGTGCCAAAAGAACAGGCTCTCTTGTATTTATTGATGATGACTGAAGTGTTTAGAGCTACATTATTTGCTCAGATTCAGACAAATGCTCCAAAACGGATTGGTCAGGGCTTCACAGTGCAGATGTACAATGACCTGAAGCCTACTGTGAAAGATGTTTCAAAGGTACAACAGTTTAATGTTCTGCAATGGCCATGTCAATCATCTGACCTGAATTCAGTTAAACCTGTATTTCACTTGCTGAATGTGAAACTGAATGAAAAACACCCCTAAAACAAACAGGAAGTGAAGACCGCTGCATTAAAGGCCTGGCAGAGCATCACCAGGGAAAAGATCCAGCAACTTGTAATGTCAATGGGTTCCAGACTTCACTGACTGCTAAGGAATTTAAGCCAAGTCTTAAAACTGACAACGCAATTTAGCATTATGTTTGTTTATTTATAATCCACCAAAAATAGGGTTCTGTGTAGGAAAATGGTTGTAATGCCTGCATGGTTCAGCTAATACTTTAACCCAATCCCTAAATTAAAGCTGACAGCCACTTTAAGCACATCTTTACGGTTTCATTTTGAATCCACTGTGGTGGTGTGATGACATCTGTGTCACTCTTCAAAAACCAATGGACCTAGCTGTAAATTCAGAATGATTTCAGACTAGTTACATGCTATGGATTCTGTTAGCAGTGACAACAATAACACAATGTAAATAACACAATAGTGACTACATTTCACGGTTCTGTAGTTAGATACTAGGTTACCTATCAAATTATTACAACATTTCTTTATTTCTAAAAACTTGATGATAAATATGTATCTTTCTCAGCACTGTGTGGGTAACTACAAAGATATTGGTACCTGAAAGTCAATCATGGAAAGGATTTCTTTACGCCACTCAATGAGGAAAGCAGCACAGACGTACAGATGGAAGTGGGAAAAACCTTCTGCCTCAGCCTGTGGAAAACAGAACAATATTGCAGCCAATTACAATAAAGCTTGGACTGTTATCAAAACGTGACAAGCAACACAAGCCAGTGAGCTGCACAATACTGTGAAATGGACCGGATTTGCAGCAGTGTAACTGCAACAGCAGTTTTTCAGGCTACAGTTTATGCTGCTGTTGTGCTGCATTACTTTCTACTGTAAGGGTTTGACAGTGCTGGACCTGGTAGGTGTCCCAGAGACGTATAGTACAACGAAGTGGCAGCTCTCTCATCAGCAGATTGTTCATCCATCGAAAAGCAAACTGCAGGTACTCCACCTCATACTTCTTGAAATGATTGTGAATGTCCTCTGGAGACAGAAAACACACAAGAAACACAAAAGTTTCCATTTATAAATCCTATTTGGAGTGAGCAACACAGACTTGTATCACATTCTACATGTTGAGCTCGCTGCAAATAAATCTAAAATAATGACAAATGAGTAGTGCACATGTTGATGCCAAGCACAGTCATTCTGAAAAACTAATGTGACACATGAAGCTCCTTATGGATAACAACTGACATGAGGTACTAACCATCTATCCTGCTGACCAGCTCCTCTAAAGCTTTCACTTTGTTCTGGATGCCAGGCTGAGCAAAGGTGTAGTTGTCCTAAAATAAAATAAATGTCAGTTAACTGGAACATTATTATTTTATTATGTTTATTTAGATGTGTGTGTATAAGCAGACCTGTATTCCATCCAGCAGCTTGCTCATGCACCAGAAGCTGTCAGCTTCAATGTTTCTCTGGGTGTCCAGAGGCAGCGCTGCAACCTCAAAGTTCTCCACATCCTCCGCTGGAACAACAAATAACACTCCATGAACCAGAAATGTTCTCACTCACACAAAGGATAACAAGATTCAAATAAAAACAACATATAACTAAGTACTAGACAAAACTTTATGCAGGAATTTGACCACTAGTAACTTACTGACAAACTCAGACAGGAAGACGACAAAGAAGGGAGTGACAAGATCATTGATTCCCTGGACATAACCACTGGCTGGGTGGCGGATGGCCCAGATAAAGAGGATACGCTCAAACACCTGAGGAACGAAGGACAAAATGTCTGATTACTGCGTACACCAAATTTATTATGGTATTACAGGCTATTAAGGCTATAAATTATCACGGGGGTAATTTTCATTATGATTCTTACATTTCAGTTGCAGTACTTTAGTACGTTGCTTTTAGTTACTGCTGCATTTCAGTGCATTCTGTGCAGTGCAGTCTGTAAACTGTAATTTAATGATAGTTATTCTGCAGTATTAATGTAGTTTACTGTATTTTCCATTATCAAAGGGTTACTCAGTGATTTAGTTTTGCTCCTTCATAAAGTTCAGGGACTCAGAAGCAAAAAAAAAAAAAAAACTATGTTAAAAATAAAAGTTGAAATATCCTTTTTAGTTTATAATACTCCTATGTGCTCCTAGGTGGTAACAGGCTTTCTGTTATAAATTTGAAGTCTGAAGTCCAATTTAAGTAACCCTGTTAATGTCACGAAGATCATTTTCTCTCTAGAAAGAGGACAAGATTATACTTTACAACTGTTTCCACAGGGTGAATAGTACTCCCCATGACAAGTGAAGCTGAGGAGAAATCAGTGGAGCTTACAATTGAGGTGTAGTGTGTTGTGTATGAATGTAGGATGTACTTTAAAGTCAGACTCTTGACTAACACTCAATAAGATGCAGTTTTCAGAAGTCATGCATCATTTCAGCTACATACTGCATAAACTGTGTCATACGTTACTTAATTTGAAATAATGTTTTTGTCTACGTTATGAGACTAACATTAGGAATACAGCATTTTGTATTTTGCAGGAGATTTGCAAACTGAAACTGTTATGAAAATTTTGCCATGGCAGTTGTAAAATACTGTAATAATTGTGTGTATTAGATCAGATCTAATAACACAAGTTTGGCACGGTGGTTAAGGGCTGAATCAAGCAAAATTCTTCATACTGAATGTTTGTATTACTGATTAATACTATTAATATTAATAATACTATTAATAACAACAACAACAACAATATTATTATTAATAATAATAATGATAATAATAATGTTTCTGGTAAATCTGGACACAAATCTTTTGACAAGTGTCAGAAAATCACCACATTTGAGGAACATGCTGTGCTCAGTGAAGTTCCTTTTTTACATAGAACTTCCTCTGCAGTGCTGTATCTGATGCAGTTTCTTCCTCAATTGTTGCCCAATGCTCTGCTATAGCAGAACACTGCATTATTCACAGTCTTCTAATGTATCCAAGGTACTAGTCACATCAAAGTTGAGTATATATGTAATTCAAACCAGACGTGTTTGACAGACATGATGATGCTGCCATATCTCAGCGCAACTAGATTAATTTCCAGAGAAGTATAAAAATTCTGGTCTCATATCTTCACAAAGTTTATCTGATGTATTTTCAATTTCCAATCATTGTCTCATTGAGTCCATATAGATTTAGACTGACTAATCAATAAACTGATTCTCATTAAAGGTGTTTTTTAAAAAACGCCCAACATTTGAATCCTAATTCTGAAATCCTCCTCTTGCCTCGTCTCATCTTGTTTCAGAAGCCCCATTTGGACTCATGGTTGTGCCCTATAAAATTATCAGGGCAAGCAAAGTGATTCTAATCAAACTGATTCCAATCATGCATCTTTTCTCTTTATCTTAAACTAAGTACTTTCTCTCTATGTCAGAATCCAGTTTACTAACGAGGTAATGTGTCCGACTGGCCAATCACCTGTAAGGAGCAGCATAAATTACCATGATGATCCCGCCTGTTTAAAAGAAAGCCAGGTTTGTGATGGTGGAAAATCTCAGCTAAGCCCTAACACACTGATCTCGCTTCATGACACAGGCTCCTGCTTCACTTTTAAATTGACAAATGAACCAAAACAAACTCAACACAAGAATTCAACAAAGTCCCTTGGTAGCACACACACCCAAAAAATATTTGTTTTTGAACTGTACCTCTTGTACTGCAGGCTGCTGGAACAAGGGAATGAGAGGGTTGGTTCTTGGAATGTCGATGTGAATCTAACAGGAACAAAGATTAATTGGATGTTACTCAGGATAATCAAAGCAGAAACGTGTGTTTCTTTTAAGATCTTAATAAGGTGCTTACGTATATTTTTCACAGATCAGTAGCAGCAGTCTAAAGGTCTATCTCCATCAATTGTAGCATTACCTGTCTGTATGTGTCTTTATAGTGTTCGTCAGTTCTGGAGTGGTAATACTGCTCTATGAAAGCAAAGTATTCTTCCCGCTTCCTTTTTAGCACCAGCTCTCTGCGCTCCTTGTTGGCTGGGAGGTATCCCTGTCAGAAACCAGGGAGTGGAGAGAACATAGAGGAGAGAAACATTTTTGATTAAGCTAACAGTTTCAGAGGAACAGAACAGTCTGGCCATTTGAGATAAGAGAAAAGAGGGGAGATAATGTTTGTTGCTTTTGACATTATATAATCATTTTTAAGAGGAATACAACTGGCTACACAGAAATAAACTCTCCAAATCCTGTGTGCCAAGATGCAGAGGACATGTGATAATGCTAAACTGAAGATCATGAGACTTACAGAGAGAAGCCTCCACGTGACTGGGCGGACTTCTCTTGGTATGCCTGACCAGCTGTGCTTCCGCAGTTCTTCTGTAAGAGCAAGATATAACTTATCTATAAACCACAGAAACAGTCAACACGCAGAGAGACAGAAAGCATATTCAACTAGCTGTAACCCAGGATGTAGCCTGTAACTGATATCTCCATCCACTATGAAAAGTGTGTTGCTGTGTTGTTGGTTCTCCTACTGTACCTAGGTCAGTGTTAGGACTAGCCAGCAGCTGCTTGAATTTGTCCAGCCGGCTCTTCTCCCGCACCGTCATGGGTGGTGCCCCCGATGCGTTCTGGTCTGACATGCGAGCCACCAATGGGATAATGGGACGAACCGGGAGAGACTGCTGCTTCTGTAGTGTGGAGCGAACTGTGGAAGACCACACGACAACAATGAGAAAATCTCACACTGAAGTAATAAAAATTTAAAGACTTGACATAGTGTCACCATAGTGTCAAATGTCGTGGCACCAGATGAGGTTTGAATTGACGGACTGCTGCAGCGAAAGAGGTGGATTATGAACTGTAAAAACAAATGAAAGCAGCTAAAAGTTATCCACAGGCTCCACTATTTCAAAACTAAATTGGGTAAAACCTATTCATCACTATCAATATTTGATCTGTATGAATTAGATTATGAGTTTAGAAGGGTCACTTTTATTTAATTCCATGTGCTGTAAAAGATTACAGACTGAAAGCTTTAGAACTGTACTTAAAGACACAACTATACTTATTGTTTGCAATCTTTGCTTATTCTGGGATGAGTTTCTCCTCTAGCCACCAACAAGCAATACTGCAGGGCATGGTTGCAGCCAAAAATTTAAAAAAAAAAATTAGACATAAAATAATCAGATTCTCCATATTTTATTTATGGTTAGACTAAAAGCCTATTCAAATACAACAACTACGATTATTTAATTCTACTGCAAAACAAGTTGTGCATGTAAGGAGGTCATTACTCAACTAACATCTACTAAATACCATTTCAGATATCTATAAATCTTGTTGTTAGTGCAGTAGTGCAATTCTGAAGTTCATTTTCTTTTTGTTTTCTACATGGAGAACTGTTCTAGTGTTGCAGTCTGGCTGTGTTAGGGCGTGCTATACGGATTGTTCCATATCCATAATTTAGCCTTGTTCGCTTTAACTGGACTTCACTTTTAGCTCGACTAATGAATAGCCACACAAATTCCTACAGGCTTGGTCCAACCTATGTTGCATTATAAAAGATATTCAAACCTTCTTCTAATTATCTCTTGTATCGTGGTTGTATCTCATGTAACCATGTCATAGTTTTTATCTCATATCTGTAGATAGTTTTATCCACATCCTGTCTCATAATGACTTAACTTCACAGTTTCAGATGGGAGTTGTCCTGTAAGAATAGTCTTACACTGTTCACCAGTACAGATGGTACCATATAGTATTAATTATGTATGAATTGTGTACGAGTTGTACAAAGATGGGGGAAAATAGCAGAACATTTCTTAGAAACAATTTCTTAGACCAGCAGTGCAGTTAAGTGTATTTATAGTGGATTTAGTATTTGTTTTTATTCATAAAAAGTTCCATTTTTATTATAATAATTATTAACTAAGTTAATAATAATAATAATAATAATAATAATAATTTGTGATCTATTAAGGTCTAATATTGAAGTCTGGCTGTGTGAGGGCA
This sequence comes from Sandelia bainsii, assembly GCA_032362345.1. Classification (NCBI taxonomy): domain Eukaryota; kingdom Metazoa; phylum Chordata; class Actinopteri; order Anabantiformes; family Anabantidae; genus Sandelia; species Sandelia bainsii. Next base: position 3,076,356 of record JAUMHL010000028.1, read on the forward strand.
CAATATACCGCTTGTTAAGTATCTTCAGAGGCCCTTTAATACAGCCTTATTCACTATAAACTATTGCCGGATTAGCTTCCTGGAGTGATTAGATTCATGTTTGTATGTAATGATAGTTGTGAACACCTGTCTTACTTTCTTCACTCACTCCTACTCACTTCCTCCACAGGTTTCATATGAAGCCTGTGGAGACAGGTGTTTCCTGATTATTTAAAGTCTGAACCATTTCAAAACAGAATTGAAAAAAAAAAAGCAGCTGAAATTACAGCTTTGCAATGTGCAGATGGCATTAAACTAAGTTGTTTACTCAGTTTGACTACAATCACTCATCTGAAAACAACAAACAGCTAAATGTCCTGGTCCAGCCAGATAAGGGCTTGATATAATCCCAGTAGTCCCAGTAGTGGAAGGTTCACCCTAACAAAGTCTGGCCTTAGCCACACACCTGGATGAGAGGATGAGTTGAGGTGGGCCTCACTGTTAGACTTGATAACCTTGCCGTTGACATGCTCAACGTTTGTCTCTTCCTCCTGAACATCATGGAGGTTTTGAACTTCTGTCCCGGGAGGTGCCAGCCTGTCTGGCATCCTGGTTTCTGTGTCACCCTCCTCATTTTGTTGCTGCTGAGAGAACAAACGGAACATATCAGAATATCAGATCAACTCATTGCTTATAACTGCTTTTAATTTTGTGATACAATTGTCTTGTAGCCACCTGGTTATTTGCGGACGTAGAATGCAGGCCTGATGACAGGGATGAAGTTGGGGTGAGGGTTCTGAGGAAATCCTCATCCTCCTCATCCTCAATGTCCCAAGCATCGTTGGTGCTGCTGGCGAACTCATGGAAGCTACAGGCCTTTTTAGATTTAGAATTGTTGAATTTGGGCTTTGTGTCTTTTGGATACCTGCAGAGGGACAGATGTAGAGGTCAAACGAGCAAAAAATTACATAAAAATGAAAGAATATAATGAACAGGATTTATAGCATCTCTATTATTTTATAAACACCAAGCATTGGAAGATATCATAAAAGGAAAAAGACAATAAACAAAACTGCAAAGCCAACAAAAAGGGCAAAAAACAAACAAACAACAGTCTCTCAAAGAAGTTCTCTTATGTAAATGTCAGCATCAGGTCACACTGGTGCATGCAATTCACACGTTTATGTACTGGTGGCATGGAACAATCAGCTGCAAAACAAGACTGAAAACAGGAGTGGATGCATCCACGTGGATGACATGATGTCATACAGCACAGACCAGCTGTGTTGAGCACTTACGTGCGTCGCAATCGTGGGTCGAGAGGCGGATGCTGGGCTCCATAAACTGGTTGTACACTGTAGAAGACGACGTGAAATGTGGTCACTGCTGTGCAGAAAAACACATGCAGCTTCCCAGTCTTTAACCTCTCTAGTTATATAGTAGTCAAAGTTTGACCTTTGAAAACACAGACTCATTAATTGTTATTCAGAGGAAAGTTGGCAGGAGCACACATGTCCTTTTATTTGTTGCTCTTTCTCCATATATTTTCCCCTTGTTGCCTAGTTGCAGTAAATTACTCTCTCTCTTTAAAATTAGTTGACTTATGACACAATACCACACACAAGAGAAAGAACCACAGTTGGAAATGACACTTTGGCCCATGTACTTGGTTGAATATGTGGCTTCTATATACTGTTCAATGCTATTACAGGCAAAGGTGGTGGATATACAAACAGTATACATACTGTACATGGCATCGTTTTAGGTATTTTATGAAAATGTGTGCAATGCAGGCATTATGAACAAGAAAAAATACGAGCTTTTCACTTTGTCACTACCAGTATACCTTCAACCAAAGGCTTGGCCCACTTGCTGATGCAAGAGTGCAGCCTCTGCCTTCATGTTGTGCCAACAAAATCCAGACAACATGGGCAGCAAATAAAGTAAATGACACGAGTGGTTATGCGGGTTATCACACCACATGTAGATATACTGCTGCCTGTGAGAGGACAGCTTATAGACGTGCAGCACAGTTTTTAAGGAAATGTGTTTTAATTGGGACCTGACTCTGTCAATGTTTTTGAAGGATTCTGTGAAGCTTAAAACACAATGGAAGCACAAAGCCAGCAAATGCAGCCTCGAGTTCTATCTTCTATTAACGAGTTGGCAGCTCTGCTCGTCTCTCCTATTAAACAATCCTAACACTGTCTTATTTAGACTGTTTTTTTCTGTGTATTGAACATAACTATGGCACAGCTTGCACAGCCCCCATGTTCTTCACCACCCTGTGGTCGGCATTATGTTCAGCGGATGTGAGAATCTTAATACTCAGCTTCTTTCCAATTCTCCGCCGACAGAAAGCAGACACAGCGTCGAGTCATAGGACGGGATCTGGCCCAGACCCACGATAGCCAACAATTCTCCTTTCCTTATCCCTTTTCCTTCATAGACAGCTAAGGGCTGCAGCCTCCTCCACCATCGCATTCAAACTTTTAGGCTTTCCTAAAGAAATTTTTGCCTGAGAAACTGTTGCCTGAGGTCTTTCGCTGAAGAGTGCTCTCTTTGATAAGGATTCTATTTCCAGATTAGAGGCAAAGGAATTTTCTAATGATTCCTCTTTTCTTCACTACACTGGTGCTCTAACACTCACTCATTCACTGTTTTTTTTTTCCAAACTGCTCTGTCAGTATGTCTGCTATTTCTCTCATGATAAGCACTTCATTCAAAGCAGCTGAGTGGCTTTTGTGTGAATATCACAAAGCATAAGCAATATTAGTGCTTAGATTTTGTCAAACTGTTGCTCCTCATGCTTTAGGCTGGAGGATGCCAACCTAATTCATGTCATTTGCATGAACAAACTGACAGTAAGCCTGGTGGCTGAGAACTGGGCCTGCTGATTATCTGGCAGTGACAGAGTCTCTTGTTTACCAGCTGCAGACTTGTTTTATCAGAAGCAACTCAAGGACAGGCAGCGAGACTTAGCTTCTTGCTTTGCACCAACATATGTTTGTATTTGTGTTTCCAGCATTCCACCCACCGCAGTTTAAGAAAGATCAGAGTGTGTGACAAAGGCAACAACGCCCTCTCCTTAGAGATCCTCGCTTCTCAGATTTCCCAAGCACACTGCACCCCTTCTGCTCCACCCTCCCTCATTCATAGTCATAAAGACAAGCAGGCTAATACAGATAGGTCATGTCTTATCAAAGAGAGTATGAGAGTATGTGCAGGTCCTCAGTGCCCATCAAAACCATTACCATAACATCTATTGAGCAAGCTCTACATGCTGGGACTCGCCTAAACTAGCCTGTTTGTACATCATATACAATAACTTCACATTCAATTTAAGGTGGTAAAGATCTCTTCATCTGAAAAATAATTACCTGTCTGTGTTTTAAAATCCAGGCAGATAGTTAATCAACACCTGCTTAATCTTCAGATACTCTTCTAATCTTCTGGATGAAGGCATATTCTGTTTGCTACACAATGATAGATAAGTGTAAACTGTTGTGAATCTGTGGCATAACCCAAACATAGGTTGTATCGCCAACGGAATGTGAGACAAAATAAACATAAATATAGTGTATGTTCTGCTATACTCTCATGTTGTACAAAATAGCAAGAGTATACGCTATTAATAACAGAGCTGCCACCTGAGAAGTGGGTTGAAATCATTTTTGTTGTGCAGAAGGTGATTTTTTTTTTTTTACCCTGATGTTTGGACGAGTTTGAGGATTTTGGAAATAGCCATAGAAAGTCAGAGAATTTATTCAAGTTCTGTATTCCAGTACTTTGAGGTACTTCTATTTTGCTTGTATATTTCTATTGTATGCTACTTTATACTTCTGCTCCACTACATTTCACAGGACTTACTTCACTACATTTATCTGACAATTTTTCCAACTAGTTACTTTTGCGATCAATATTTTAATATTACAATCAGGCACATTTTACATTAAAAAGCCCAACAACACACTTGAAATACAATGAACTGATAAAGAGTAAATTAATATTTTCCAAACATGTCACAAATTACAAAACGCATTGTCTGGCCAGAGCTCATTGTTGCTGGAGTTAACTCCAGTTGCAGTAAACAGTGACTTCACCTGTAAACCCCTCAGACGGTTTAATTTAAATCACTGTAATTAGCCAAAAACAAAGATTATATAAAGTCCAATAAACTAAATAGAAACTTGTGCAGCAGAACTTTGTTTATCTTACGAATGCTCCAATTTATCTTGTGACTTTTAGAGAAGACCTTTATTCAAGTTGAAGCCATGAAAGTACATGAAAATGTACGTTACATCCGACAGTGATAGAAAAAAGTATGAATTTACACACTGCTTTTGATAATTTTTAGTCCACATACGTTTGCCACATATCTCATACTTTTCTGCAGATTCAGGTCTTGTTACAGCACATATGCTAAAAGGTAGAGCTGATTTTAATTACTTTATACACCACCAGGTGGTTAAGCCATAATAATATAACATTTATTACTAATTGATTATACTGTGAATTAAGAATAAACATCTACAAAGTAACTAGGAACTAAAACTATCAAATGAGTGCAGTGGTATAAAAGTACAGTATTTCCCTCTGATTTGTAGTGGAGTGAAATAATGAACATGTACTTAAATAAAGTACAATACTTGAGTAAATGTACTCATTTTCCACCACTGACATTTGCTTAAGTACGATTTTGAACACATAACTTTTACTTGTAATGTAGGTATTTTGAGACTGCGGTATACCTTAGGTTAAGTAAAGGTACTTTCACCACTAATATAGTCTCTGCTTCGTAAGAGCAGTGCCTCTGTTCTGCTTCATGTGGGTGAGTTGCTGGGTCATCAATAAAAACTGCCCCCAAGAAATGAGCATGTATTTCACTCAGCTTCTGCCTTTGTGACTAATCCAACAAAACCCACTGTGAAATTGCAAAATTAGAGATCTGACATTACTAAATTAAGATAGTTTTCTTCATTGTCATCTTTATTAGTGCCACCATCTATCAGCACTGACTGAGAGCAGCATATGGCGGGCGATGCACGGACGGTGACAGCTCCACTTAGAAACCGCAGAGCAGACAGACAGACACGGAGGTCTAACTGTCATCTGTCAGCTCATTCAGCCAAACAAGAAAGGTGGAAAGGTCTGAAAAGTATTAAAGTGAACGAATAAAAGCTCACAACTACAACATGGTCCGCTAATGGCTACTGTATTTAAGGTATTTACAGTAACACTATGCTAAAGTCGGCTAAAAACAACAGTTGTAAGCTAGTAGTTAACGTTACACTTAATTTCTAATTCAAGCTAAAACACGCTATGACTCGTGTTTCTGTGATGACAGTTGAGGATATTTAACATTATTTTAGGAGTTTCAGTAGAAATATTACTAAAGGAAAGTAACGTAAAAACCCACCTTCCGGGAACCTTTGCGTTTCTCCTCCAAAAATTGATCCTGTTGTCGGTGGCCATACTCGGATAACACAACCCCCGTCAGACCGATACCGCCACCGGCTCCTCGCGTGAACAAACCATGGGGGAACCCGTTTCCGCGTTTCACTGGTGACACCTCAGCCCCGCTCGGCTCCTTCTTGTCTGGCTCTTCGTGTTTTTTAACGCCCGGGAGATTGTCATATTTTGGCTATCAACTGCGATGATGTGTGAAACAGACTGTTAGTAGCCGCCATCTTGGAGCGTACAGACCGAGGCGTGTGATTGGCGGAAGCGTCGAACAGGTGCAGTGCAGGTGACCAATAGGATGAGCTGGTCAAGTGACGGTCAAGGATGCTTTCTGATAAACATGAGGGACACGTGGAAGTTCATGTTGGTGGGGGACAGTTTGTTGCTTTTGGAGATGTGCCTAAAAGTCAGATGTGTTGTTAGGACTGTTGACGCCTGCATGTTGTTAATGCGTTTGATGACAAAATGTCTGGAGAGGTCTTCCATCAACAGGTGCACGCGGGTTCAAACCAAGTTTTGTGACGCGTGACATTTTGTGACCTGGTATTTTAACAGTTTTTAGCCAGAGCCTCTGCAATACGTATTTAAAGTGATGTTCTAATTACATTCTGTATTTCAGAGATGATGTGAAATGATTTAAGTCAATCGATAGAACATTCATTTGAGTGTATTTCAGGCGGAAATGCAACCATTTGATGATTACAACTTACAACTTGTATGGTATGGTATGGTATGTGCTGCTGTTCTGTGTGTTCTCCTGAAGCGGGGAAAGATTAAACAATGGGTCCCTGGGCACAGACATACATACTGAAGGAGACACCCCCAACCATGTATGCACGCTGTTGGTGGTAGTGTCTCTGTATAGTCATTTTGTGTGTCATAGGTGATATTTTGCATCTCTTCACATTGTTTTTGTGGTTGATTTGCATCATTTGTGTCTCTTCACACTCTTTGTAAAACATTTTTGTATCGGTAAAGAGCCTGGCGCCTTGGCCCTTTAGATCTGTGTGTCTTGGAGGATTTGATGTTGGGCCTCTATCATCCTCCACTCTCATATCAGTATCATTACGTCTCCGGGTACCTAGAAATCATCAAGTGATGTATAGTTGAAAAACCTTTACTAATTGATTAAAAGCTATTTTCTGTCAAATTATTGGTTGCAGAAATTTGTAAGATTATTTATTTATTTATTGTCTTTATTTGTTATAGAGAGACAGGAAACCTGGAGAGAGAGAGAGATAACATGCAACATGGGTGTCCATTTAATTCATTTCTCTTTTTCATAAAGATGGGCTAATGCTCATAGATTCTGACAAGTCATATATCTTGTTAGACCTAACCTGTACTTTTGTCTAGAAGGTGCAAGTGAAAAGACACATTCCTATAGAGCAATACAAGCCATGCACACCATAGTCCTGCACACAAATCCAAATACTTCCTCTGTATTTTGAGGCTTGCATCTGATTTGGTGTGACCTAACACTTCTCTTTTTTTTTTAAATTTTCCTCCCAGATGCTGCATGTTGAGCCTATGTCCACATGGGGGCAGAATTTTTTTGCTGTGGTGACAGTTCAAAATGAAACCAGTTAAACAAGCTCCTATTTACTGTAAATGTTAGAAAAGTTAGTTTCCCATCTATGCCGTTTATTACACATCAGCAGAAGCCAACTGAGAGCACAGAAGACACACATCTTATGTTTTCCTTAAATGTTTAAGTGAAATTAAGTGACATGACTCTTTTTTTCCATGATTGTTTATTTGATTCAGGGACCTCAGTGACTTACATGGAGGATTGAAGTCACTTGTGTCCTATTCAAATGTAGGCAAATGGAGGTTCGGAGACATGACTTAGCTTCGTTTTACATGCCGATATGTATTTGAATTTCAGGTGCTCTCCTGCATCTGTTTGTTTAGGGAAATCACTGCAGCTCCCCACCTGTGCTCATCTCCTTCATCGTCCAACGGACTTTAACCGACAAAATCCAGGTGAGAGTTTATATTTGGGTTACTTGTTGTACTACTGTAGTTTTTTTTACAGGCTGGAAGCAAGTGTGTGTTGTTGATCTAACATCAGTGTGAGTGGAGAGTAACTGAGTTCACACATGTTCTTGGACTATTTTTAAGGACTTTTATTTAGTCTTTTTGGAGAATTTTAATCTCAAGTGAGTCTTGTGACTTTTTGCCACTGCTTTGCTTTTGGTGTGTCCAAGAAAGCTGGGGTGAAAAGAACAGGCTGAGAGGAGATACACAAGTAGAGTCACAGGAAAGGACAATGGGGAACTGTGTGTGAAACTACTGGAATGGCCTGAGGCACACCAGTTTGCTGAACGACACATGTCTACATTTGATTTTATTTTTCTTGCTTATTGTGAAAATCTTGGAGACACTGTAAACCAAGTGTCTGCTGCAAATTCAAATGTGTTTTTAAACTCTAAACCAGTAAAAGATAGTTTAAATGCTCATGGAGAACACTGGAGATAACTTTTCTTCTCACAATAGCATAGTGTGCTTTTCCATTTTAAGCCCGCAGCAATATTTTGGTTTGTGTGACCCTCTTGTTTTGCCCTCTCTCCTCACCCCTGAAAGGATAGCATTGTGACTTTTTCTCTTCCTGAATGCTTAAGTGGCAACAGAACCACCCAGACAGCATCCTTTAAAAAAAAGAAAAAAAAAGAGGAACTTTTTTTTCTTTGTTGTCATGTTATCGTGGCGGTTGTTCTGTAGCTCTACAAAGTTGAGAGGAAATCCAGCTGAAAGTATTTGAAGAAAAGTTGCTTTTTGAGGAGTCAGATTCTTTTAAGTGGGAGTTTTTGTCCGAAGAGGTAAGTGTTTTAGTAAGTTTTTTCCTTCATGTCTTTTCATAAACTTTACATGATCATTATTATACATAATATAAGTTAATATTTTAACTCGTATCACGAATATTCAGCTATATCAGTGACATGATAATGTGTCACATGTTCTTTTTTTCTACTATGAATAAAAAAAACCCCCCATTTTTAACACACTGAATAGTTTGTAAAATAACAACATATATAGTGACGTCATTTTATTTGTAAAGAAAATGGCTTCACTGTGGTGGACAAGAAAAGAACCTCTAATTTTTTCATTTTTTCCTCTTCAGGCACATGGTGATGTATAGCCGAATTCTTCATCTCAAGGTCAACGGGTCATCAACAGCTGTGCTAACGGGCTTTGACTGTGACCGGGCCATGAGGGATTGTGAATTCTCGGAGAAAGGTAAAACAGATACCCAGTCTCTGTGTGTGTGTGTATTTTTGAGGATACGCGTTGTTAAAAATCACCAGAACGTATGGCAAAAATAATGGTCAAGCAGGCAGGTATGATAAGATAATTAAGTAGGTATCTTGATAAATGACATTATATACATACGGCAGCGCTTATATGTGCAGATGTGGATGTATGTACAGTTTATACAGCTTGTGTTTGATTGTTAAATTATTTAGTTATTGCACAGTCTGGATTAAATTCTGTTGATGGGTTTTTACAACCATGTATCACTGTAGAAAAACAGTGGACAGAATAGATTTGTGCATGCGGCATCTGGACGTTGTAGTCTCAGAGTGACACTCCACTAATGGAAAACATGTCTGTAAATGAACTTATTTGCTAACTCTAGATATTTTCTGACAGTGCAGCAGTATATAATGCAATACAATTATGCAGCACCTTCTTCCAAAGCAATCATACAGTTGAATTTAACAACTAACCGACTCAGTCAAACTAACACTATCACCTTCAGGAAGGTAGATTGTTTCATTAGTCTGCATTAGTGGCACTTTGCTTCAACAGTACTTTTGCTGATTGAAGTCTCGTGTTCTTTATTTAACTAATTCTGTAACTGCGATGAACCTGCTTTTCAGTCAGTTTTTGTCTGCCCTGTTGTTCTTTATGTACAACTGATCCCGTTTCTGCAAGTGTTGCAGATTGCCATGCACTGCCCTCTTTTTGCTTAGAATGACAGTTTGAGTTCTGATAACAAGTTTCCCGCTAACACTGTGCCTGTGTGCAGTGTTCACAGAAGTGTTTGCAGTGTTCAGCTGGAAACTTGAAGTGCAACCATATTTATACCAGGCGAACAGTGGCTGCAAGTTTATTTACTTGAACAGGTGTCTGATGAGTAGAGTACATTTATTTTATAATAAGTTGGGCCGTATGTGTTTATATTTATTTTGTTTGTGGATGACATATTTGTGAAAATTAAAATCTTGATAAATGTTAACATAACACACATTTGTCGCACTGATTTCTCTCCATTTCACGCTGCTGCACTGACTCGGCCCAGGTGTTGTGGCAAGCTCACACATGGCTGATGACCTTCTAGTTGTGTAGCAATTGACCCCAGATCAGATTGAGGTCGGCGACATTTAACACCCCAGCGCCTGCTTATGGCACATTAATCCTCAGATAGCACTTTCTAATGTGGCGTACATATAAATCTGTGAAGGAGAAGGCTGACCCACACGCTCCTTCAACACCAGGTGGTACTGCCAGTATTAGTGACGAAAAAAACAAAAGAAAACATTATATATACACTACCAGTCAAAAGTTTGGACACACATAGAAATGACCATGTTTGTGAAAGAAAAGCAGATTTCATAA
>JAUMHL010000028.1:3086520-3101549 GCA_032362345.1 Sandelia bainsii
GAAGACATGTATCTTTTCATGAAAAACATGGTCATTCCTATGTGTGTCCAAACTTTTGACTGGTAGTGTATATATATATACATTTAAATAGATTTAGCATACTCCTTGCATTACATTCCATGTTCTGGCCAAAAAGTGGCTGATATGTATCCTACTTTTTAAATGTATTTTACTCATGCAGTAGATTTGTGTTGATCTATAAACTTTATTTTGTATGTTTTGTGCGTGTGTGCATAAACTAACACGACAGTAGACGACAGTTGTGTGCACTTATCGTTAAAAAACCTCTTAGACAAAGTGTGACGAAGGTGTTTACTGCTGCTGTGCTTTTAGCAATAATCCATCCTTACCTCAGTGTCATAATCACCTCACTGTGAGACACACAGACACACACACACATATATATAGAAAACCAACTCTTATACTCATTCCAATTGACACACTCGGTTGAGCTTTGCGAGAGATTATGTATTTGTATGTGCATCTGTGAGTGGGTATGTGCATGCACCAGTGTGTGTGTGTGTGTGCCCAGTAGACTGAGTTATGGGCAGGAATGGAGTGTGAATGGTATTTGACCGTGCGCATTGTGTTTTATGAGATGAGCAGGCTTTAATGACTCTGTCACCAGTAAATGGGCTCTGATTTGTTGCACAGCTGTCGCTCCACACTCTGATCAAGTCGGGCCTTCTGGACACACACACACACACACACGCATGCACACAGAAATAGTGAATATTTAGCACATACCCCACACCTAAACATCAGTATTAAACCATACATACTCCCAGTGCATTTCATGTAGATTGGGGTTCTGGCACAAACAGTCTTGTTAGTGACTGTTGTCAATACAGAAAGTAACTGTAGTCTGAAGTGTAATCAGAGTGAAATTATAGCGACGGAGAAGCAGGCAGCAGTCAGACATTAGATCTCATATCCAATCAATGCACCTGTTCCTCAGAGATACCAACGGTCTGTTACATGGTATTGGTATTTATGTGGACACGCTTCAGATGGAGTTATACTATTCATTAACACACTGTGTAGATGTAGTGGGGAGGCTCCAAATGGGGCAGCAGGGTGATGCAGTGATTTGCTCTGCAGCCAGAGAACCGACCTCCATGCATCCACCCTGCTGAGAGGGCATTGTTCTGTAGCTGAGCTTTCGTTCTTCCTGTGGAATGAATGGAAAAGCGATTTGACTATGGAATCAATAGACTATCATAACAGTGAATCATGGCAAGCTTGGTAATTTCATGACTGACTGGGTGAAATATATGAGAAGAGTTTTGTTTCCCCACACATACATGTAGCAGGGACTGTTTTGCTTAGAAGGGTATTTCTACACTGGACTAGCACTAATAGTATTGATGTGTGTGATAACATGGGGAATTTTAAGCACACACATTTTAAATAACACACAGTTGGACAGTGTTAGTTTTTCTATTTGCACTTTCAATTGTTTTGTTCAGGATCCTTTGGGGGCATGTAGGAGGTGCCCCCAAACTTTTTCACTTTGTTTTCAGCAAAAATATTTTTAGATTTTTGTTAGAAGTGGTAATTTGACCCTCCATAGTGGTCCCTATTATTAAGCTATGATAGTGTATTGTTAGTATAACTTCACGCCAGTTGGTGTCACTGTTGCAAAGTATTTACTCAGTCTCACAGGTTTGGCGTCCACAGTTTTATCACTGATTTGCTGTACAGCCATTGGGCCTCTTCTCTTCACTGCATCAACTTACAGACATTCAAACTGTTGCATTGATCTATCCATCTGTCTTGTTTACTCTGCAGACTCCAATCTTATTGACAGTGTAACAGGTGTGCCCTTTTGATTTCAGTGAAATGTCAGTGCAATCGTATGCCGATGTGTTTGAAGAGTGCGTTTGTGTGAACTTATGGCAGGCCTGTACATTATTAATTTTGAAATGATTTCCCCTGTTCTGCTCTCTCTCTGTATCATGTCCTTTTACTCTCTCGTCTACTTCCCCCTGTTCATTTAGCAGTGAGCCACAGCAGCAATTCCACTCATGTATGCTGCACCTTGTTGACTTTAGCCTCATTAGAAGGCCAAATGAATATGACGAGTTCTGACATTAGGCTACAGCTGGAACAAATGTGCCAGCCGCTCACTCTCCAGCCTGGCCAATTTTTCTCCCTCCATTTCTCACACACATACACAAACATGTGCTCACTTATTTTTCTGGGAAGGGCTTGGTGGGGTTGATGGGTTTGCAACAATATTGGAAATGTAGATGGGCCTGTGTTTTGAATTGGATTGCACGCTTTGATGCAGAGACAGATTGTAAACTGTGATTTTATTAAATCCTTCATTAGGATTCATCAGTGAGATTGGATCAGAAAAAGGTCACTGTGCAGATGCGCCCCCCCTCCACCTCTCTCCTCTTTGCTCCATCCCCCCTAATATGTACCCTCCTCCCCTTTCTCTCTTGTTTACCCCTCTCTCTCTCTCCTTCCACTCTGTAAAACCTAAGGGACTTGCTCTCACCCACCATCTCTTCTTATGCTCACTTGCTCTCTCCCTTCCCTCTCTAGCCCTTGCCCAAAACGAATTTGCAATGAAAATGGGGAAAAATGATCATCATGGGCCTGCTAGAGAAACACAAGGTGAAAGTGACATTATTCCCCCCCACCACCACCACCGCCACCCTCGACCCCCCTCCTCCTCCTCATAGCCATCTAGGCTGGCGCCAGTGGGATGCCTGTGCCACAAATCATTTGTATACTCTCATTTCTGCGAGCGGCCTGTGATGTTGCTTACTGCTTAGCGAGCAGATGACTTTCCGAAAGAAGAGTGAATTGGGAGGTAGGGATGAAGAGATGGGGAGATGAGGGAAGAGGAGCAGAGGGAGGGAGGAGGGGGAGGTGTGGCAATTTGCCGGCATGTGAGGACGTCTGTGGGAGTTGGATCTGAAATTGAGAGGGAAATTGTGTGCGCCATATGTCAAGTTCTGCAAAGGAGGTTTCATTGTGCACCTATATTGTGTGCGTGTGTGTGTGTGTGAGAGAGTGTGTGTGTGCAAGAATACATGTGTGTGTTTTCAGTTTCAAAATGAAGCATCTGGGTTGTTTATTGAATCACCTTCACTATTGTCTGCATTCCCTGCTATTAGCCCTGAAAGAGCTGCAGCCCCCCCTCAGTCTTTAACAACAAGGAAATGAGAAATGTGGCGCACATATTGTCTGTAGCTAGTGTCTGGTCATCTTTGTCTGTCTCACATGTACGCACACACACCCCTTCCCCCACCCCTGCCCAGTGTGAGACATCATGATTCTTCTGGTACACTGAATACATTCTCCATGCAGTGTGAGCATTGGGCCATGCAGGCAAACATGTGACATTACCAGGAAAAGAGCATTATTTCTCCTCCACCACAGACAGACACACACAAGTGTTTCACAGGCCAACCATAAACGCACATGTAAGTGCATGCATAGCTACACTTTCACCGTTATGTACAGACAAACACAAACACTCTGTATGTATGTGTGCCTCCACCCCCATATACACACACATTCTCACTTAAACACATAAATATGCGCATACACACACTCAAAAACACACAAACATAACCTCACTGCATACAAACGTAAACACTCTTTCACCATCTCTCTCATCCTGGCCCACACGGTCCCTCCCACACACATGCATACTCACAGTCAGGTTCCACGTAGTGTAAATATAGAGCGGAGGCAGTGTGGCACAGTGACCTGCAGAGGAACCCGTACACTTTGCCTGCTAGTTCCACAGGGCCTTGTGCTTTCAGGAAAGCCATGCAGTATTCATGGCTCAGTCACGGGGATCTGTGAGGCAGGATGGTAGATACGGGAAACACAGTGGAAGTGCACTGCAAGCATCTCAGCAGGACACTATTGGTGTTACACAATACGCACCATAGATCTGCTGTGTGTTTTTGTGTTTGCTTTGCGATCTGTGAAGCGGAACGATTTCTTTTCCCAAAGTGTAAATCATTTTGATATTTGAGAATTCAGATTTTCAGTTTTTTCTCTTTATTTGTATGAATGTGCTCTAATACACTATTACATGTGTGCTTGTGTGTGTTTGTGTTTATGTGACTGCATATTTCATTCACGTGTGTGTTTTGTTCATGTTTCATGTATTTGTATGTGTCCTCTTTATGCTCCACTGCCTGCTTTGAGAAATGGGTCCATTCCTCATTATTACGCCAAAGGCTGTCTGAGTGTCTCAAACACACACACACACACACACAGACACACACACACGGAGAGGGAGCTCCCTGTGACCCACATTCATCAGATCCAACCCTGTGGGGCCTCCGGGGAGCTTCAGGGGAGTCTTGCCCCCAGCATGGTGCATCATGGCAGGGTCTTGATTCTAAGATATGCAGCCCCTGAACTTTGGTGCCCCCACTTTGTCCAGGGGGACTACAGTCATCAGTGCTGCTTTTTGAAGTATTATAACTCCACTTTTGAAAGAGGTTGTGATTTAGATGATGAGATTAGAGAGCGGCAGGGTTGGTTGACTCGATCAAACCTGTATCAGAGCTGCAGTGATACAAGCACAAACATCTGATTTACATTTAAATTTAGTTGTTTTTATCCAAAGAAGAAGTGAGGTACAAGGCAAGCAAAATGGCTTAGTCAGGGAGAAGCCATTGAAAGCGAAGTGCAATAAGATTAAATGTTTCAGTTTTGTTGGAGCTGTGGAAAAGTTACACATTCAACTGTTATCTTTTAATATTGGGAGTAAGGCTGCTGCCTGCGCAGAGTTGGGTAGCTTGTTCCAGCTTTGTTGAAGAGCTTTGCAGAGAGGGATCATAGGCGTTGATGAGGGTGTTCAGGTAGCAGGTGCCCATTTTCTGTGACTGAGTAATTGCAAGAATTGAAAAGTGACACATTTTTGGAAGTTTGAGACATTTTTCAATTTTTGACTTTCATGAAGTAAATCATCATGATCTGCTTGTGTATAGTCCACATATTCTATGGTAAAGTATCTGAGTTGTCCAGACAATAGAACATCACAATTATTTTAACTCATATGTTTAAAGTGAACTTTACCCAGAACTCTTATTTTGGTGTGTTAGCATGCTAACCTTTGCATGCATTAATTTGCACTAACCACAAAGTGCAACCGAGTCTATTAGAGTCTCATTACTTTTGCAGTAGTATAATTTGTATTAGTATTAGTCATAAATTAGTGTTGGTGGTGGTATTTAATTGGAGGACAGATAATCCCCAAAGTTATAATTCCTCCTGAAGCGGGCACAGAAGTGTGAACAAAATAGTTGTACCACAAATGTAAATCTTATGTTGCTGCCACAGGAATAGTCAGGAGATTACCACAGTTCATTCTGTAGGAACCATGAATTTGTTGGATATCCTTCTTGCAGATGTTGACATACTTCACACGATAAACTTTGTAAGCTCTCTGGTGGTGCTAATGGAAACGTCACCAGTGTCGTTAGGGTTCATCCTCTGGGCACCACGAACATCGGAGCCAAATTTCATGTCAGTCCAGCAAGCATCTGTTAATATATGTCATTCGAACAACTGACATTGTTATCCCCAGAGCAATGCTGCTAGCATTTCTAAAACCTCATAAATACAGTTTTGAAATACTAAGTGCCTCTACCTTAATTGGACATACATTACGGGAGGATCTGTTAGACAGCAAAACACTAGGAACGTGTGAATTGGTGGAGGATGAAAAATCACTGACATACATTTTATATTCTGGTTGAGATTAAAATCACTGACACTAGTGACAAAAACCTCATCTGAAAGTTGAGGCGAACAAAAAAGGGGCTTAAGATTTGATAAAGTGTGAACTTCTCCTTTAATTAGCCTTCCATAGATGTTGTTGTGCATCCTGAAAGCCACTAGGAGTCACATACTTTCGGAATCAGGCTGTCTTTCTGCATTTTTTTGCTGACTGCACTGAAGTAATGTAAAGATGAGGATTTTTCTTACCTTCATTAGAGAGTGGAGGGAGTTTGGGGTTATGATATTAGCTTTCTTAACATGAACTTGCTGTGAAATAAAAACAACAGACTTATTTTCCTAATGTGCAGGCAGTGAAGAGCTTGCCCTACTGACTCCACTGAGGTCTGTAGCTTTTTAAGGCCCAGCCAGTAAAACACGAAAACCTTTCTTCAGCAAACGAATAAACTGCTGAAGCATAATGAGCAATAACAAGTAATTTAAACTCTGTTTTATGATAAGGGATTCATAGTTGTCTTGTAAAGATGAGAGATAATAGCTGATGTTTGTAGAAGCACAGTCTTGTCTTTATGAAATGCTGTTTCTGGGGAAAAGTATTGTTTCCAAACTTTCTCAAAGTCTCACTGAGACAAAGTTTGTTTATCTCCTCATTATGGATGTGAAACGCATCTCCCACCAGTACACAGTGTTTTAGCGGTCGCTTCATCTGAGCTCAGGTGTCACACAAAGTTGTCTTGTTTTTGCAACAGAGCGCCACTTGTGACAAACTGCAAACTTTTCAACCAAGTTAGAGAATAGGCACTTTGATACTTGAATCTTTAGTTTGGTGCCTTCCTTTCTCAGACCAGGTGGGCGCCATTGAGAGGGAAATCTCTGCACGGAGGGTGTAAGTTTGGGGGGTTGTAACTCATGAACGGGACGCCTTTGAAAACACACAGGCTGCTGAGTGAGTCAGTTTTGTAGACACTAAGCTCTTTGCGGTTGCGTTCTTCAGCCCTCATGAATAATTCGGCAGTGCCGCTTGTCACTGTCGTTGTTGTTGTTGTTGTTGTCGGCTGTGGTGTCACTGCTGTCTGCGAGAGACGAAGGAGACAGAGGACTCTTTACACTTCAGTCTCCTCTGCACTTCCTCTTTCATTCACAGGCAGAGGAAGCGGCAGGGCTGTATGCTGCGTGTTTGTATGGGGGCGAGGGAGAGAGACAGATAGAGAGAAATCATGTCTGCCTGTCTCGTATAATGGCCTGTTTGTGCCCCAGTACTGGTTTGAAGGAATGAGGAGACGGAGGCAAGGAAGGAGAAGAAAAAGAAGAAAAACCTCTAGCCTTCTTGTTTTTGTATTTGCATGTGTTAATTTTTTTCAGCATTTTTCGATAGAATAATTTGACATTTTGGGAAATGCACTAAATTGCTTTCTCATTTAGAAGATTGCAACAAGTTCTCCAACCTAAATGGCCACATACAGCAGGTAATTTGTCCCTGCTGTCTGATATGACCTGTGGGAGCATCTCTTGAAATAGTCTTCATGAGAACAATCATGAACAGATAGTTACGGTTATGGAACCATCACGGTTACATTGAAGATCAAAAACAACCTGGTTAGATTTAGTAAAAAGGTTTTGGTTTGTCTTAAGACAAGTAATGTTACAGGGTCTTCTTCATCATGGTCACAATAATAAAATTGCAGTTAACATTGTGGAACAGTCATGAATAAAAAAACATTTTACACTGGAATTGAACATTAGACTGGAAACAGCTCACTCTGTCCAGAAGTAACAAAATTCACCAGCTAACGTACGTTGGGCAGAACCAGGCTGGTTCCCTGTTTCTAGGCTTTATTTTCAGCTAAGCCAACTGGCTGTAGCTTTATGTTAGGTTGGAGAATATTACCGCTCTTCACTAACTCCTGGCAAGAAAACAGATATGTCAAATGATTTTCTTTAAATCTCACACAAGTTTCTCATTCTCTGTTCACCTTCTATTTCCTTCAGTTCCGAAGGAGGACAGAAAGTACAGATGGGAACCATAGTACGGTTACATATAAGACTTTTTGCATGTATCTGGTATTATGTGCCTGTTGTACATAGTATTATGCTTTGTGATTTACTTTATGTCACTGCAACATTACATTAAACCGCTCATCACTGTCAGGGTACACAAGTTAAAAGGAGCAACAAGTAAATATAGTGCAGAAGATGTTAAGGGAAAAATATACACACTTAACTGCTGCAGCTAGATCCTGAGAGTGTTTCTTTTCTGAGGGCAAGACTGGACTGTCGGAGGAGAAGCGAACACCTGTGTGTGAATCATTTATAATTTCCATGAAAGTAGATTTCTCCCTTCCTCCCTTCTCTGGTTTTCTTGTACTTAAATCTTCACCAGTGTTGCACAAGAGAGATGTACCAATTCTACTTTTTCTTCACTTTCTGGGTAGAATTGTTCTTTAACCACAGATGAACACTAATCGCTTTTGACCCGTTATAGTGTAGTTTTAAGCAAACATAAGAACATGTTTAAGTGTTTATTAATGTATTTCTTAACAACTATCACTGATCCTATGAAAAACTCAAAAATTCTAAGATATTTAATAATATATGAACAAATGTGCAAACGTGTTACTAAGAGTGTATTAACTATTGATGTACACATGTACAAACCATTTACGAGTCACTGTACATCAGTGGATGGCTTTGTCATGGAGTTAAGTGAAGCATTTATAAATAATTAAACACTTATGTCATGTTAGAATTATGAAGAAATGTTTAATCTGGTTACAACTCAGTCATATAATGTTGTCAGGCATTAATGAACTGTTAATGAGTTTCAAATGTTTAACAAAGGGAGTGGATGTTAATGCATATATAGCACAATTGTACAGTGTGTGTGTTTTTTTATTTGAACATGACTTAGAGATGGACTGGTTTCAAAATCGAGCCTACTCAGTGTAACGAAGTTGGAGTCAGGATGCGTGTGTGTGTGTGTGTGTGTGTGTGTGCGACCTCAGGTGTCAGTGGTGTCAGTGGATCCAAGTGTACTGAGTAACAGCTGTGATCAGGTTCTGCATCAAATTCACCAAGGGCGAAAATATTTGAGGAAATCATCTGTGACTGCTGATGTTCATTTTTTGTTATGAAATGAATCTTCTAACTATGCAGAATTGAATTGGTTAGAAAATTATTATTTTCTGTCTATTTATTGCTCAGTTGGCTACTGAATGTTTTATTGTTGGTGCTTGGGACTTTCAATTACAAAGGAATCAGTTTTTATGACTTTACTTTTTCTTTCTTGCTAAATTATTTCTATGTTTTGCTGCTCTTTTTGACTGCGGCTGCTTATTTAGTAATAGCACATCATTCTTGTGCAGGTGTTTTCTCTCTGTTAGGGTCAGTTCAGGTCAGTTTGCTGCAGGTCTAATAATTAATGTGGGTCTTTTTAGGTCTGAGGTCTGACTATGCTTAAGTCATCATCAGATCATGTCTGTTTTAAAAAAGTAAGTGATGCATGATGAGTTCCAGTCCAGTTCCTTTGAGAACTTCTACAGAAAAGTACAGAATTAAAGCTCTGACCTTTGATAAATAAAGGTGTTAATTTAGGTTTATAACACAGTAGTGTGTACAAAAGGTGCACACACTTTCTGAAGCAGCTCTAAGCATGATAATAAACATGCTACTCTGTAGTAAGTGTGGGTTGTATCATCATTCATTGCAGTGTGATGTGTGGCTGCAGTCGGGGGGGGAACCCCAGAATACTCACATACACATGTACAGTAAGTACACCCCTGAAATAAAGTGAACACACTGCAGAACAAAATGAATAAGAGCAGAGAGAGGGCTGATGGAAGGTGTGTGTAAGAGTGTGTTTGGGGGGGGGAGTGATCCTCTATTTACATTTAAATAGCTAAACGCACCAGTCCTCAGCTATAGGGATGACAAAGAGCATTCTGGGATTGCCTGGGCTTGTTTGTCATCCATCAGTGGAGAGGATGGCGGTCAACAAAAACAACATGAAAGAGAGAGTGAACTGAGAAAGAAGAAGGGAGAAATAGAGAGTGAGAGTGCTGGCAGATGGATTCTCCGTTTTCAACAACAGAACACAGATCAAGGACGGAGGACAGTTTATAACCCCCCCCCCCACCCCCCCCACCCCTTTCTCTTTCTCTCTCTCTCTCTCTCTCTCTCTCTCTCTCTCACACCTTTTAATTCACATTTTAATTCCCTCCTTGACCTCTTGTCCTTTATCTGCTCTTACTCAATGTCGTTCACTCACTCACTCACTCACCCCCTCCCTCACATCCACTCTCTTTCTCCACTTCCCTCATTCGCTTGCTCGCTCAATCATTCACTCTCTCCCTCGGCCGCCTACTCCGCGTCTTCCCGTCAACCCCCCAACCCCCCTCTATCTTCCCCATCTTTCTATGTACTTTCCCTTCCATCCTCTGATATTTCCCATAACTCTGTTTTACACCGCACCAACCCCCCCTCCCCTCCCCGTTTCTCTTTCTGTCTCTTCTTCGATTTCCCTGGTGGACTCTTACAGTAAACTGCCTGCGTAATTTAAATGCAGTGCCTTCCTTTTCAAATGGATGGTGTGCAGGACAGGAGGACGGATATGAGGGGAAAAAAAGGAAAAGGGGAGGGGAAGCAATGAATCCCATTAGATAACAGAGTTGACCCACTGAAGCCCCAATAAGCCGAATAAGCATTTTGATCTTATTGGTTGTAAAAAGTTTTAGTTATTTCATACTTTTGTGTTGCAGTTGTTTACATGTTAATCTGTGCAAGATCAACCGCACTGTGCTTATCTATTTAAATGTGTGCACATCCACGTCTCACTCTGCCTGCTTACACTCTAAACTGTGATCAGATTGACTATTGGCAACTGAAGACATGATCGCTGGTTGTTGTTTTTTTTCCACACTGATACTAGGGAAGCATAATGATGATCAGTGTTAATCCGCAATAATTAGCCGTCATTACCAAGCTGCTATGTGCTGCAGATATTATCTTGTTTTTAAAGTGATCACTGACAAAATGAACAAAAACATAGGTTAATGACAGCAGATGTGCTGCGAGAGCGGCTACATTGACATCTCAAATGAGCAATGACAAAGGTCCTACATAAAACTGTGGTGACTGAATCTTTTTACTGAAGTTCACTTGCTCTTGTGTGCAATATAGTGCATTTGAATGGTGATGCATTCACTTTCATACATAGGAAACTGCATCAAATTATTGTGTAAACTGAAGTGTTCTTGAACGATGGGATAATTGCTTAGGATAAAAGTGAGCTACATAGTCGGTAACTATGAATCTTTGAACTGCACTGAATGAAGCGAATGGATCTCCGATGTGATTTGTAATTTACACCTCTAACAGAAGTAAATGTGTTTTTGTGTGACAGCTTTCCCAAATGTGGCTGCTTGTGTTTGAAGAATCATGGCTTGCTGTCACAAACAGTCAGCACGGTGATTTAGTATTTCTCTTCCCGGCCTTACAGACATTATTAATGGGACTCTGTGTGTATGTGTGTACGTTGGAGTCAATGACCCCTCTACCATTATTGATTTGGATTCCCCATCTTGTCTCTCTGCATCTGTTTCTCTTTGCATCTGTTTTTATCTTTGCTGCTTGTCAGTAATGAACATCTAGCAAACAAAGAGGACTTTGCCATTTACTGTAAATAACTGGATTCTTTTGTTTTTCCCCTCTGAAGTGCGTTATCTACTGTTGCATCAGTCTATTGTTGTTTTGATCATTTCAGTCTAGGTTTATTCTCTTTTGTTATCACTGCATTGTATTAGTGCAGGATCATTCATTTCTCTTCTCAAAATGTGTTTTTCTCCCTTAAGGACTAATTAGCCTCGTTGCAACTGCAGGGCTGAACAGGCATAGCCAGGGTTTACTCATTATTTATGCCACTAACTTTTCCTGCAAAACAACATTTCTGCCTTGCCATATCTTTTTGCCAAAGGAGATGATTTATCAGTTGGGCTGTGGTTTCAAATGAGCAGACTCTTATTATGCACTAGTGCAGGTGTAAACACAATCAACAGCAGCTTGAACCTGCAGGGAAAAAACACTTCAAGACACTTTCAGTGCTGTCTAAAATTACATTAAAGGGCTTAGTGACTTGTAGACATCAAAACTGATGTACTGATTGCTGACATACTCAGGTAGATGCTCAGGTAGAGTGGTTGAATCCTCTTTCCTTTAAGGCATGGGACACTTATATAAAAGGACAGTGCCTGAGTGACAAACAGGTGCACAAGAGGGAGCTATAAGCTGAAAAGTAATGACATGATGGATGACATTTCTCCCATAGATTTGAAAACTTACCTAACCCTAACCTTTGAGCGCAAGGGACCCAACTCTGTGTCTCAGATGATGATTACTCAGATGTGAGAGAGCATCTTTGACCACTGCATGTGAACATAAACTCTTAATTTAAAAGTATGTGAATTTAAACTACCTCCTCATGGCATCATCACATGAACATATTGGTCTGACGGCATGAGTTAATTCACGTCTCCTCATGTGGTAAGCCGAAGTTGCTGTATGTATGTATGTATGTCTGTGTGTGTGTGTGTGTGTGTGTGTGTGTGTGTTTGTGTAACTTCACTCCTCAGTGCTATGTGTAAGCCACACTTGCCCCAACAGGCCATATGGCTCGGTCCTAATCTGAGCCTCTTCCTGCTGATAGCACCAGGATTGACTTCTGTAATTAGATCTGATCTTGGGCTACTGGTCACATTGGAAGAAAGGCATTTAAGTACATTTTAGTCAAAGAAGCATTTTTGGGTGATTTGGATGTCAGTGCATCCAAAAAAACACGTTTTCAGTTTAGCATGTGCAGTTTTCAAATTGCTTCTTTGTTTCTGCATCTTTTAAAGCTTCACTTGTAAGAGAATATTGACAGATGAGGCCCATTGTTGAGCCTCAACAGTTCTCGCTGACCTATTATTCTAATGCGAAACTGCTTTGTAGCAGTAAACCTTTCCTCTCACATGTCATGACCGCAGAGTGATCTCTCCCTGCCCTCCGGCCATCTTTTCATTGTATCTCCATCTTGATTGTTCCTCCATCTTTACAACCTCTGCATTGAATGGATAGTGTTATAGCTGGAGTCTGGGGGCCTCTTCTCCCTCTCTCGCTTTCTTTCTTTTTCTTTTTCTTCACTTCAGATTCACCCTCTCAAACTATCATATAGCTCAAATTTACAGTCACTCTCTTTCTCCACTCCCCCCCCCCATACTCTCTGCTCGCCCCCTCCCTTCTCCATTTCTTCCCAGTATTTCTTCCAGAAGGGAAGTGCCTCTCTAATTACTCTAACCCTATTGTTGTAAACTTTAGCCATGGCTTCTCTGAGGGGGGTCTGTTGTCCCTGGATGGAGTGGCTTTCAGGGCCATAATGGTTTTTACCTCTATGTGTGTGTGTGTGTCCCTGTCACTGATTGATCAGATAACACGCACACACACTACTTGGCAGAGGATCACTACATAGTGCAGGCATACAAGGAGGGGTGGGTGGGTGTTGAACTGAATGAAGAGGAGAAAGGTGGTGGAGGTGGGGGATAAAGGCAGTGGTGTCAGCGCTTATCTCCCCTGCCTGTCTTTCTCTCTCTTTTTCTGTCCCCCTGGGGTGGGTGAAGAGGATGAGAGTGATGCTCAGACTGTGTGCGTGTTCAGGGGGTATGATATGTTGCTGCCCCCAACAAAAGTCACCTCACCCCTTGGGGAGGGGGACTTCTTCACAGCAATCCCTTGTGTCCTCCTGGAAGTTTTGCGTGTGCAGCGGTGCGTGCATATGTGCTTTGTTTGAAAAAAAAGAAAAAAACTACCCCACAACAACAACAACAAAAAAACTTCTTGTTTTTCAGGGCTGGTCATAAGAAGAGCAGCTCCAGAGAGAGTTGTGGGCTTTGCCACTTGTCTTTATTGTGTTTTAGGGCTGTGTGAGCGTCCCTCACTCAATCTCTGGGGTTTTGTCCAGAAAGACATCACTGATTCTCTAATACAATCAGCAGAACCACAGCTGCACCACCATGATGGCTAATTGCATCATGGAGTCAGCGATAAAGTCTGGAGTGGCCTGCTGTCCCTTTCTGGGAAGATGAGGCAGTTTTTGTGGCATTTTAGGTTTTTCTTTTTTTTTTTCATCTTGTAAGTTTGTCAGGAAAGCCAGTAATGGCTTTACAGTGAATATGTAGGTCTAAGTCAGACTTGTAGAGAAGGAAATGAAAGGAGAGTGTTTCTTTTGAATATAGATTGTCACATGCAGAGCAGTAATGATTAGACAATTAATTGATCAGTCAGTGCTGAAACATATTTTAAGAAGTTGTTTTAATATTAAACTAAATATCTTTGGGTTGGGGAGTAACATCACTTAAATAAAATTATAATTTTTTCT
Organism: Sandelia bainsii; assembly: GCA_032362345.1. NCBI lineage: Eukaryota > Metazoa > Chordata > Actinopteri > Anabantiformes > Anabantidae > Sandelia > Sandelia bainsii. The sequence goes on from JAUMHL010000028.1 coordinate 3,100,646, forward strand.
GGAGATTTTACAGGCAAAAAATTGATTAATCAATAGTAGAAAAAATCATTAGTTGCAATCCCAGTGAAATGTCATCTGTTCCTATGACATGTGACAAAGCTGATATTTAAATTAAGATATTTCAATAAATGCATCGTTATAGTGTAAGTAGAGCAAAATAATGTTCAGCTACAGCATAATGTACTGTAGAAATAGACATAGTGCTGCTACAGGTTTATTACAGTAATTCTCAATTATTTAAGCCAATGGTTTTAATCCTTTTTGCCATTAAACAAATGAATACTTGTGACCCTTGGTCAGATGTTATGGCCTTAATGTGGAAATTAGCTATGAGTAGATCATCCAAAATAGTAATTTTTCCTCCTCAGATTGCTTCATCTCTAGGATGTTAGGTGCCTGAAAAGGTGAAAGTATCCAGTACTTTACAAGAAAAAGCAAACATTAATAAAAAGGAAGAAAAATAACATTGTTTGGTGCAACAGGAAAATCAATTGTTCTCTTTTACCTAATACCTCTTTTACCTTTTATTATCTGGTGATCCCTCTGATTTACCTTGGGATCTACTGGGAGTCCTTTCTCCATTTGTGCTACAAAAAAATGTTGGTCACATTTAACTAATATGTCACTGCTACAAAAAGGCTAATTTCCATTTAATACTGCATCAAGACAGTCAAACATCTATAGACACGGTAGTAAAGTGAAACCTCCTCTACAGCCAACTTAATGGTATCTGTCGAAACTAATGTCTAATCATGTCAATTACCAGCCCTGTCTCCTAAAAATTACGTTCGTATAGTTTTGTTACAGGACGTATTTGTGACCCGATAACGTTTTGTGTTAACGTAATGATCATATGTTCACAGTTAACGTAAATGACAAGTCGCAAATACGTTGATACTGAACG
>JAUMHL010000028.1:3101649-3111733 GCA_032362345.1 Sandelia bainsii
AAGTTTCAATACAACGTGACAATTACGTTCTACAAAAACGTAATCGGGTCGCAAATACGTCCTGTAACAAAACGTAAATGGGAATGCAGTTTCGTCCTATACAAACGTAATTTTTAGGAGACAGGGTTGCAATAACTGATACTGTTGTCCCAAATCTAATTAAAAAAAGCCTATTGTACGGTACATTGAAGACACATGTCACCATAAGACAAATAAATCATATTTAGGGGCTGTTCCAAATAGTCTGTGCACATCATCTCGTCAAATGCACATGTGATGGTTGTCACACACACTACACTAAAATCTGTGTGTGCAAAATGTCACACGAGTTGGACTGTTGAAAACTCACATTGACAACATGCAATCATTTGCGCTGAATTTTTCTAATTGAATCTTACAAGAGATTCACATGTTGTCAGTTCTTTTTTTCAGCAATTCCATATTAATAAAAACATTATGCCTGAAAGGTTATGACAGTATTTTGCATATGAGGGTATGAGGGTTAACACAAGAAGCCTGTTGATGAAGCAGTACAGAACAGTTTAATCGCTAAGGTTATGCTGCGTCACCGTGTTAACTGAAGATATTTGCACTTAAATGTGTAAATCTGTGAGGTGGCAACAAAAACAAGTCATGTTTTGAGAAAATGAGCTGTGGGCTTCAGAATTTAACTTTGCGTTTTGACAATTGTGCCGTAGAAACTGAGGCAATATAAAAACAGTGACTGAGTAAATCTAGTGATGGAGGAAGTAGTCAGTGTAGAATAGGTGTAGGTAGTTAGTGAAAGCACAAAAGTAACACTAAAAAAAGTATTGAAAGTGATACTAGTACTAGTATTTACAGTACTAGTAATACTAGTAGCTTCACTTTTTGCACACTTCGTTGTACTGTTTTGTATTGTATAGATGAAAATATATATTTTTAAGATTATTCAATTCATTAATAATCAAAAATTTTAACTTAAATTAATAACACAAAGTGTGAAAGAAGTGAAAGAATCTGAAAATGTTCTAAATCCACTGCATAATACTGGATTGTTTGTATTTTATTGCAGATGCAATAATGTGTATAAAGAATTTTATCATTGTAGTATGTTGAGGTGGAGCTAATTGTAACTACTTTACTATTGGTTAGTTCAGTTTATAATTAATCATATTTTATAACCTTATCATGTTATTTGTATGTAAAGTCTTAATTTGTAAAGTAACTATTAACTAAATTAGCTAAATTGGTAAATATATTGGAATGAAATAAACATATTATAATCTTCTCTAATATGTATATATGTATAAATGTAAAGTGGCATAAAATAAAAAATGCAGTGTAGGGGAAGCTACCTTGAAAATACGGCTTTACAAGCTACCAATTACTTCACACTGGAAGTAGCTAAAGTACAGCAAAGAAATCTAGTTAAGCTGCTTAGAAAGAGTAGTTCACGTTGCATTGTCAAATTGACAGTGTACATGAAATTATAACAAAAACATAGTACAGAAAGGTCATGTGTCAGCATAACTGTCACTCAATTGAGTTTAATGCAAAAGTGGCTACTTTTTCACAGGCTTAAAGTTTTCCTCTTATGGCTCCAAACTGTTTGTAGTTTGTAGAACTACACAAAAAAGTAATTGAACTACTAGAATCACTGTGCAAATATGAATGAATAGTTAAACTGCTAATTAAATTACATGTATTTCACTCCTCCACTCCAACACTGGGAATATGCCACAAAATATATGCTATGTGGAGAGGTGCTTTTGAAGCCTCCTGTGAAATCAGACACACAGAATAGCTAATACCTGCAGGGCGCAGCGTAGCAGATGGTAGAAGAGCCTAACAGAGCAGGGAGAGGAAGGGCTGGGCGGAGCAGAGTGGATAGATTTTTGAGTTTCACGCTAAACTTAGATAAAGTTGCATTAATTAGCTTTAAATAAAAGTAAACTTCCAGTTACATGCAACGTATACTGAAGGGCCAACTACTAAACACAGCTCAGCACATTTAATAGTTGAGGTTTCTGACTTAGATTAGTGGGAATTAATACATTTGATCTTTGAAGATAAATTTCCAACATGTATTCTTTTGGTAAACCAACAATAACCCTGTGTGTGTATTTTTATGAGTTATTGGCTTTTCAGCACTGTGACCTGTCAGTAGAAATGTACAGTGATACAAAAATGCTAATGAATACTTCATGTAAAATACATTTGATCTCTGAACAATGAAATAGTAATGATAGAGAAATGAATATAGAGGGGTGGGTAGTGCTGGAGATGGTGATACGGCCTCCTGAGCTGATTTTCCTTTGAGCAACTTGATGCTAACAGCCAGGATCAAATCGGGAGATGTATTGATTTGGTCAGGAGGGACAGGATCTGGTCCTCCAATCGCTGAGAAAGCAGAAGCTGTTAGGGCTATAGCATTTCTAGTGGGCAGAGGGGCCAATCGAATGGGGAACCGCCTCATATGAAATTCATCTTTAATCTTTATGAATTATGAATTGAATCCTGTGGTAAGAATGCATTTAAATTACCCCTCTGACCAGTGTTTTGTTTGTTGTATGTGTGCAGTGTTTTTATCTGTCACTTCACCACATTTTACAACAGAAATTATTATTTAGATTTCTTACCATGTACATACAAGTGTGGATATTGATTTTATATTCATTCATTTATATATATGTAGTGTGAATTAAATCTTCTCTATATAATTTATGTGTGTTGTTATATGCTGTGTATACATGCATGCATGTGTGTATTCCATTATAGTTGCTCATCCCGGTTGAATCATACAAGTTGGCAGGGGGAACTGACACCTTCTCCCTTTGGGCAGCATTTATGGCAGCGTGTGTAAAGGTATTTTCAGACACAAAAAAAGGTGCCTTAAATTTCAAATGGGATTCAAGAGTAGGGTTGAAAAGGAGAAGAAGTAAATCTGTGGAGGGCTTCACTCTACTCTTCACCCCTGCTCCTCCTCCTCCTGCTCTCTCTCTCTCTCTCTCTCTGTCTTGTCAACCTTTTCAAAAAGCATCTATATTCTCACACCAGGCTGTAGGGGCATGTTGTCATGTTGCTATGCTACCTGAATGTCAAGCAGAATGTCCAAGTGATGGCAAAGTGTAAATGTACAATAAAGACGGAGCTTCCTTCGACCAAAGACCTTGCTGGTGAAAGGAAACAAAAAGTATACATAAGCAAAGAAAGGCCGTTTTATTATGAATTTTCATTTTCATAAGTGACTCGGTAAACAAAACTGACTATTGAATCTTGAAAGTTAAAGACCGCTGAATTTATAACATTAAAACATTTTACTTTGAATACCATACCACCTACATTTATGTGTTTTTTCAAGGTTTTTTTCAAGTGATGCGATTGAAAAGGAAATAAAAAAGATATACAAATTAAGAAAATTCCAATGTACAAGGTTTCCATTCAGTCTTATGACCTTTACTTTTCTTTGATCATGCGACAGATATCATGCCACCTTCAGTTAGGGTCTGAATGTACAGTACTTTCTTTTTTTGATGCAACATTCATTTCAAATCAAATAAAGCATTGTAACTAAAGTCACATAGATAAATTTCAAAATAAAATATGCTCATTGTCCACTTTAATTGTCATTAAACTCAATGTTTTGATACCTGTCATGTTAAGTTTTTGTTGACACTATCATCGAGGTGTTAATTAAATCAGATATTTTAGCACTGAGGTCATAGTGATGGTGTTGTACTGGGCTACATTCAGAAATGTTTTTATATTAATATCCTGCCTCCTCATGTATATAGGTGTATAACTGAATTCAGATATTTCTTGATAACGTCAACAAAAACTGAACATTAGAAACTTTTTTTTATTTATGGCAGAGGCTATTGACTGTATATGGCTATAGATTGTATAGGTGCACCTAAGAAAATGTGTATTTTTATGCTGTTCATTCAGTGTTATTTAAATTTCAATATAAAGTACTTGATAGTGGTAAAATTCCAAATGTATTATGTGCTCAGTTGCTCGTTGTGGCATTTCTTGGCTTCCATAGAGGAAGAGAAGAGGGGGTCCTGCAGCTGCTAAGTTTAGTTACATAGATGCTAAAAATAAAAACAAATTCAAAGGTGTGCAGCCCATACAATAGTGGTTAAATATATTAAAATTACATCCCAGCTTTCCATAAAAAAAAAAAAACTGGAGATAATTTGATGGTGGGTGATATCATTACTGTGACATTAGTGCTGATGATCATTACCATTATTGTTAATTATATCTTAGATTCTTTGAGTCAATTCGCTTTACAAATCCAGCGAGCGCAGCTACAGCTTCTATAATGTTGCCCACATTTTTTACAATAACCCACAGCTATTACTGTTAGGTGAGAGGTTGGGGGATTGCAAACCTCTCCTAAACCACCACCACACTACTCCACTTTGTCTTTCACCCCTCTCTCCTCCCAAACAGCACTCAACCTGGCCCCATGTTCTTCCGCAGACTGTAGAGATGATGTAGAAATGTAGTACACGAACGGCTCGATGTCAGGACGGCTTTAAAGGTTTACCAGCGGAGAGATGGACAGATGGAGATAAAGAGAAGTGATTTGATCGAGAGGAGGATTGACAGTTTAAAATGATAGAGTGGGAGATGGGAGGAGATGTTGCTGAAGGGTTGGCAGTGGAGCCGGTGATGGAGTGGTGCGATGAGATGGCGGGTTTCGATTTCTGTGGACGTCCAGAGCATCATTGGAGAGGAGGAGAGCTACTGGAGCACATGTCGCATTGTGAAAACACTCCTCCAAACATAAACAATATTTATTGAAAGACAGATTTATAGAGACACCATTGTGGCTTTAAGCTCCCTTCCTTTCTCACATGTACCTGGAGGAACTGGATCATCATGATGTACTACACTGGAGCAGTGCCCTAAATCCCCAAAGCAAAGTATAGAAACCTGCGAAATGGATTCATGACACCATTTTTCACACCCATGCTTCCTGGAATTACATAAGCGCATACAGTTCTGCGCGACACTGTGGGCCCCAGCGCCTGCATTAAATTGGTCTGCTGGAGGAACGGGCTTAAAACTGATTCTGTTCTCTGTGTCTGTAACATCTCCCTCTTATCCCAGACTAATTATCAACTCCTATTTCACTTCATGGACAAAATTAGAAATTTGTTTTTCAATCTTGTCTCGACCATTGCAGTGTTTTCATTTTTTTTCGGGGGGTGGGGATGTGTTTTTCTGTAGCATCAAGGATTTCAATCTCATTTTCTGCTCTGAATTACTGTCTAATGAATGTAAGGTTTTGGATTTGGAGACAGGCAGACTAGCTAATGGGTTTGTTAGTTTGTTGAGTAGCATGCCACACTCGTTATTGCTTTCAGTGCTGTGATTAACTTGATTTGCAGGGCAAATCCATCGGAGAGAAGATGATGTGCTCACATATATAAATGCACGCATGCCCGTAATGTAATTATCCGATTTAATAAGTTATTAATATAGTTTGGGGCTCAGTTGGAAATAGAAAAGTGGATGGCTGAAAACACTAAGGCAACTGATGATCATGTTGTGATTGATTTAATTTAATTTAGTAAGGGAACATGATGTTACAACAGTGACTAACAGGCTAGCAAAGTCACTCAGGGCACCTCTGGTAAAAAATGAGTTATATTATTGCCTCGCCATTTCCTTTTAAAAAGCCTCCGTACGATTTCCCATTATTTTTTTTAAAGATTATTTTTATGGCATTTCTGCTTTACCAGGTTTCCTATAAAAGAGAAAGGCAGGAATGATGGAAAGAAAAGGTTTTGTGCAGGATTTCAGCTCACATGGTCTACTGAGCCTCAAGGACATCACATGTCGTATCATTATTCTAGGACACTTTTTTCCAGTTTAGAAAGTGAGAATGTCACACAACAAAACCACTTGAGAGACCTATGAAGCATGCATCACTAAGTCTATTCTGGGATGATGCTTTGTGGGTGAAGAGAAACATCTGAAGTGAGTAAGAGGGTGAAGTCACTCGAGAAGGTGCTGCCGAGAAAAGACAGCGCAGGCTGACAATCACAAGTGTGAGTCTTGTTTGGGAAGACAGTGACGCTACTGTAACCAGCACACTGTCCATGATGGAGGCAGACAATTAGCTGCCAGCAGGATCAGACGATGATGTGGATTTTCACTCATCCCTTTCATCTTCAGATATATGTCAGAGGGACGTCCCTAAACGCCACCTTAGTGGTGTCACCGTGGCGATTATCAAGCATTCCTGCTCCTCCTTGAAACCTCGAGGCTGTCACCAGAAATGTCTGATGCGTCCCGTGTTACTAGTCATCAAGACAGTAATGACAGAGAGGGAGAGCTTTGGAGTGCGCTCTTTAAGGTTAGCCATCTGGACAGAGACCAAGTCACTCTGCCTGCCTGCGCATGAGTGCGTGTGGGACAACTCACCGTCATAACCAGATGAGCTCAGCTGACTCAAGTGACAGATGAGCATCATCCAGATACCAGCTACTGTTTAATTTAATTTTCAGCTAGGAGGTCAAAAGAAAATGTCATCTCTTGACTTTTTCCTCATTAAATTATCGAATGCTTTAACGAGCTGTTACTTTTGTCCTGGCCTACCAGAAATGCACTGCGACTCATTTTCTGTCTGAGAATTTTGAAATGCGTTTACATTTTTTCAGGACTTGCCTAATCTCTTCAGGACTAATCTCATGGAAAAACTACATTTTTTATCATGTTGATGAAAATTCATTGTCTCTTCAAACTCAAGCAAAGACAGGTATACACTATGCGATTTTGGGCTGCCCCAGATGAAAGCTCACCAAACATGGTGATATCTTTGGGTCGTGGCTCAAAAACTGAAAGATGGGCATTGTCACGGTCTTGTGACCAAACATAGTGTTTGACAATAGTGTCATAAATTTAGGATGTGACTGCTGCTACGACCTACATGAACAACCAGTCCTAATACTGCATGAATTGATTTGTGCGACACAAGACTTACAGATGAATCACACATACTAAAGATGTTTTATTTACTAAGGCTAAGTAAATGTTATCATCATAAAGTCTACATACAGTACATGAAAGCTGACGTTGATAACTGTGTTTAATAGATTCATGTCGCGCTGAAATCTCACAGTCTGTAGGCAACTGAGCTGGAGAACAAAGCGACATTCTTGTGTGTTGTGTTCTGAGATGGATGCTGATTCATTTCAGTGAAAGTTGCTCGCTGTGTGCACTTACTGAAGAGGTTGTTCAAATCTCTGCATTTTTGAGTGCATAGCTCGTTGACGCATTGGAGTTCCTCTCTCGTTGAATCGACCAACTAAAATAAAAGTGTTTCTGTTTCAGCATATGCATCCGCTCTATAAATCACAAAAGACAAAGAATTAATTTGTTTGCAGTTTTCAGTTTAGGATAGTGCTCCTTATCTATGCATTAATCAGTCCGAATGCCATTAGTTCTGAATACATGGATAAGAAACTTGTTCCACACAGTCAATCAACATCACTTCACATATCGCACATATGCATAAATCAGTAACATCAGCCATCTATCACAGGCAGCAGACAGCCACTTGCTAGAGACAGCAAGACTCTGAACAACTGACACTGGCTTCAAAGTCTCCTTCTTATCTAACTCACAAATACACGTGTTGTCCTGCACCTCAGCTTGTTGAACAAGCCACCAAACAAACATTTGCTGCTGTTCTCAGTTTGCTGTTGTGTTGTTGACAGTCAAACATGGACAATGATCAACTGCTCCAGAGAAGAAAGTAGAACACAGATACTTTAAAGACTGCTGCAGCACAATCTTCAACCTCAAAAAGAAAAAAATCACATGTAATTGCAGTTCTACTTCACTGAATCACTGAACCAAAGACATGTCACATACTACCACTATCTGAACTAGAAACAAAGCCAAAGCTGCACGTGAGTGTGTGTGTGTGTGTGTGTGAGTGTGAGTTTGTGTGTGTGTGTGTGCGCATGTGCTGAGTCACCTGCAGCGAACAGAGTCATTTAAGACGCCTGGACATGCTGATAAATAACACAGCACCATCTCCTGTTGGCCCCTCAATTCAGCCCCTACTGCCTTAACACCTGCCCATCAGGAAGTACACGAAGGTCACAGGGAGGGTGTTGTGTGTGTGTGTGCGTGCATGAGTGAGTGTGTGTGCATACATATCGACCACGTACAGATTTAGTTGTGATTCAGAAAGATGTTCCCACACACAAACACTCCCTAAAAATGCAAGTTTAATGGGTAAAGTCTGGAGCGTCTCTTCTCACCTGTCACCTCTCATTAGATTGCAGTATGGTGACTGACCTTGTATGACTTTCCTGTGGCCCGTGTACTGAGCTGTGTGTGTGTGTGTGTGTGTCTGTGTTCATTTAGGGGCCGAGGCCGCCTCACCCTAATGATGTGGCTGTGAAATCGGGCCGGAGCCCAGCGCCGTCTCTCATTACGCCCCTCCAAATTCATTTTCTACGTCGGTTCTGCCTGCTCATGCATGCAATGCACGCCACTCTGCCCATGTGGCTTTACTTGTACCTGCTGTTACTCTACATCTAATGCATAAACCAAAGTGGTTAGTCTGACATGGCTAGGAACAGAAATGCACATGTTAAATCACACATGGGGCTTGTAACAATGAGCTTTATTTAAATCAGAAGCATTAGTTTTGTTTGACCTGTAATTCATGAATTTAACTTTCTACCTCTAGTTTTAGTCTGCAGAGTACACGTAGTACAGTATATGAATAAAATTAAATTTTACTTTTTTATTCTCTATATTAAAATACCTTTCTGCTTCTAGCTGAAAAACTCCTCTGTATGATCTGGTCCCGATGATGTCATCTGGAGAAGTTCTGTAAGAGCAGGTCTGTGATGACTATAACCTGCATAGTGTGAGCAACAAGATAACTGAATCATCTCAACTGGGAAAAAAAAACTTCTCTAGATGATGTCATCTGAAGAAGTTTCTAGTTTTTCAGCTAGAAGAAGTGAGATTTTTTAAGATAGGGAAAGATTAATATATTTTTTTTTATCCACGTGTTCCCCAAACCAAAATCATGAGAAGCAAGTTGAAAATTGGTGACGTCACCCTTAAAGTATGCTTTTAAATATATGACTTGTACAGCCAGTGATAAAGAGAGGAAGCAAGTGCATAATGTTTCAACCAGTGTTTAAACCAAACACACTTGTATATTTTAATCTGTGTACAGGCCATGTCAACCCATATTAGCCCACTGGTTGTGGCTTTTGAAGCTTCCTCTGTGATATATTGGATGTTTTTAAGTGGCCAGAATAGTATGAAAAAGGTGTAAAAACTGAAGATGGGGTGTCAGTGTCCTTGTTGAGATGGGGGGTGGGATTGACAGACACCTGCATCAAGCATCTGCCCTCGTGACCTTGACAGGCGTGGTGGTATAGTACTGTAGATACAGTTTGCAGAGGACAGTGAAGATGCACAGACAGAGGCAGCAGGAGTCTGGACTCATTCTCCACTTGGATCTGAGATACAAAGCTGCCTGTAGCATGTCAACAATCACCTTCACTCTTTACAATAAGCCTGCATTCAACATGCAGCAGGAATCTGACAAGTGTATGGCTGATACACAGCTCACTGTGCAAATGTCATAGGTTGTTTCTCTTTATTTGTTATCTGATCCACGGCTATGTCGTGCGTGTGTGTGAGTGTGTGTAGATGTGTGTGTACGTTGTGTCTGCCGTTGCAGCAAACAGATGGTATCATAATGACATCATAGCACACTAGGGTTATGTTCTCCGAGGCTCGGAGCAGGGGGAAGAAATTAGGAGGAGGCATCAGATGAGTGTTTGTCAATTAATCTGTAAGAGACACATGCAAAAAAAAACAAAAAAGAAAAACCCAGCGAGCTTTTCAAAACATTGAGCTTCAGTTTGCCCTACTAAACGCCACCCTGCTTTTCAACTCGCTTGCTCGGCTGTTACAAATGTCAGCGCTCCCAGTTAACTGGACTTAAAATAATCTGCTCCTTCGTTCCTCTGCCTCTCTGTCATGTTCTCCTTCATTTGTTAAGGGTGCCTTGAGCACCTGAGTTTCTTTTTGAGAGCATCTCTTT
>JAUMHL010000028.1:3111750-3134151 GCA_032362345.1 Sandelia bainsii
CCCTCTTCTGTTCTCAACCTCTCTCATCTCATCGAGCAGGGAGAAACCTGTCACCACGCAGCATTAGTATGCTCTTTTCATATCTGCGCCTCTTTTTCTCCCCTTCCTGTTTTTTCTCTCCTTTCCTCCCCTTCCTTCTCTTTCCCTGCAAACATAAAAATAGTTTATGCCTCTGACAAGAAAATGCCTCTAATCCTGAGGTTTGTTGGAGAGCAAACAGACACAATTGGCCACTTATTATTCTGTGTAGAATTTTCTATGTGGGGTGTTTGTGGTATCCATGGCAACAAAGTAGGGTGCACATATCCCCCCTGTCACCAAGCAGAATGGGAGGGGAAAGGATGAAAAGAGGCGATAAAATAACCCACTTACTGAAATGCACAGGGCAAGCTATTACCTGTTTTATTACCTGTGTGTTTCAGTGTGTCACTGTTTGTCAAGTGTATGATGGTATTTGCACACCTGCATATAGCTGTTGGCTTTCACACAGTCAGATTAGCATTTCTCTGATTGCACACTTGTTTGTATCTTATTTGGTGCCTTAATGCAGATATGCGCATATGGATTCAGGTGCAGTTGTAGCCGAAGCTTCTCTCCAGCTGGGTTGGATGGCTTGTACGCGTGTCACAGGGAGATAATCTTTGCCATAAAGAGTCTTTCACATGTGCAACCTTCTTTTCATTGGCCCACACAGGCCCCTGCCACTCCATCTAACACCGTGGAAATCAATGAGAGCCAGTCAGAGTGGTGTGAAGATTGAGCTGCGGTCAAAATACTTTACATGCAGAAAACCAAAGTGAGCGGAAAGGGGCGAGGGGGGACGGGAAATTGTTGTGATGCCAGGGAGAATTTGCATCGAGATTTTATTTACAGTATGTGAATTTATCTTCTGTGCGAACACATTCAGATACACATTTAAGTGACTTCTGTGTTCCAATTTCCTGCCTCTGTTCTGCTCTTTATTTCACTTCTTCACCTAATTTCATCTTCTCTTCTCTTCTCAAAATATAATGAAGTTCTTTCTAATGTTTAGTTTATTCTCATCGGTTCTGTTCTATTCTTTTCCTGTTAATCAGTCTTTTCGGCACGTGCTTGATCAATAAGCCGATGGTTGTTGGACTGTTAGGGCGAGGGGGTCACAGGGTTCAGAGGTCACGGGGAGTGTGAGTGCTGAGTGTCCAGGCCATGACCTCACCCTGCTGGACACCAACCTGGATGCGCTAGCTTTATTTAAAAGCCTCCACAAAGACAGACAGCGTTAATTGGTTGGTGGTGTGTGGGGTCATCTCATCTGAGATCATTGTTCTACACTTATTCTCTGTCCAAACGAACAGTTTTTTATCATTAGCCACATCTTGGAGTTGTCACAGTTCCGTCAATACACTTTTTGCCTTAGTAAAAAGCTGTCTTTATCCCCTGAGGAGCATTTGCAGTAGAATATAAATAGACAGAGTCAAACCATAAAGATAAAACATCTCCTGAGGATTACTACAGCCAATACTTAATATTTAATATTCAATATTTAAAATAGATTTGAGTAGAGTTTCAAACATAAGTGGCACTAAGAGTATATACTATATTCCTTGTTTGTTTTCCAAACACCTCATGTCAGATGGGAATAGAGGGGAGCTGGTGAAGAGGAGCTTGAGAGCAGAGGTGTAAAATGTACATTAACTCAGTACTCAAGAAAAAGTGCAAGTACTTGCCCAGAAACATCAAAAAGTACAAAAGTACAAATACTTCACTAGGAAAGAAGTGTGTTTTCAAAAATGTAGAATTTAATGCTGTTGATAACATAAATGTAGAATCTAGTCCAGATTTGTTTGACAAATTCTCAAAGGTGAAAATTATGACTAAAATGTGTTGTTACCTACAGACGTGTGGGACGTCCACAAATGATACATTAGCATTTTATAATGATTTTTCATATAAACCTAAACAGAATATAAACCTGCAAAAAGTAACTAGTAACTAATAATGTTAAAATTAATGTAGTGGAGTAAAAGTAAAAGTGATCGAAATATTCCACCTCAAAATTTTCTTGAGTACAGTGCTTGAGTAAATGTACTTGGTTAATGACCTCCTCTGCTAGAGAGTGTGTGTGTGAGCAGGGAGTGTGTTCTGCTTCTTTTGATGGATGTGGATTTATGACTGTTTATTTTTATGGGTTTTAATAAGTTTATCAAATAACCTGCGTGCATCTTAAACTCAGAGCTGTGAGCAGAACTCTACGTACATTCAGAAATCTGTTGATAAATCTGGATCAAATGTGAACAAATAGAGCAGATTTAGGTTCTGGCGCCTTTCTGATATCAGTGCTGCGATTAGAGAGCACGTCACAAAGCCTTTGAATGTGGAGTGCGACATCGCAAAATATCAGAAGCCGTCGCGGCAATGTTCCCAGGTGTTTTCCCCAGCTGTGTCTCTTATCCAGTATCTGCACAGCATGTTCCCTTTTGTTTCCTGTTCTTGTTTTTTTCAGTCGTACTCAAGGCATTGTAATTGGAAATTAATAGAACCACGAGTCCTGCATTAAGTCAACAGTAAACAGTCCATGTCAGCCGGCCTGCAACTCTGGTCTGAAGTGAATGCAGAAGCTTTAAATAATAAAGCTGATTATTCTGTTTTTTATTATTACTGGCATATCTGATTCCCTTCATTGTTCTGTAAAAACATTAGAATTGCATGAATTAATGCAGTAGTTGACATGTTCTGTACACACACACACACACACACACACACACACACACTGTAGTTTATTTGACTTATTAAAATAGTCCCCAGCTAATGCACTAATTCCTCCTGTTTAGGTAACATTTACTATAAACTATAATGTTTTGTTTTTTAGCATTACTGAGTCTATTTTAAGAATGAAGTGATATATTTTAAGATTTGCGTTATAAGTAGGAACCAGTGGGTTTGGGACCGAGTAGCATAGACAGAGTTAGGGACTTGGGAAAGTAGGGGGGTACTGAGAAACAGGCTTTTCCCAGAAATCATCACAGCAACATACATCAGTGTCTTTGCAAAATATTTGGTTCAAGAAGTTGTTGACATAGAGACTACTCAAAGGATCTAGTTAGTTAACTACTGTAGTTAGTGAGCTGTTGCTTCTCTGTATTGTGCAGGTGGCGTTAATGCTGTGGCTCATCTGTTCATGCAGTTTATTCAAATGACATATCTACAAATATGGACTCCTGTTTCATAGTCTTTTACAAACCACTTTGTTTTGGTTGTTGGTCTGTTAGGCTCCAACCGGGGATCTAAATAAATCTCAATGTTTCAACATAGTTACTAAGCTGCGATAACTTCCTTTTGGACCAAAGATAACTTTATTTTGGACTTAAAATGAACCCATTTTGCCCCAAATACTGACCAATAGCATTGGTCACCTTTGTAAGTCAAAATTCAACGTTGTTTTGGTCAGTAAGAAAAATGCTGAAAAATACCATAGCATATCAAAGTTGAAATTTGTTGCATCACTTGCATAGACCTATCACTTTTTCCATGCGTGAGCCAGAGTATGAAATGGCAAGAAACATCTTGCCTCATCATCATGTAGCTTAGTACATTTATTTTCTGTTCTTCATCCATAAGTAATCACCACATTACTTTCTTAAATTCTAGTCTGTAAAAAATACAACCGACTGATTCAGTTTCTTTGAAGTGTTCGTTAAACACTGACTGTAAGTAATTATACCGCAGTGTTCAGAGAAGACAATGCAATCACATTTTGACACCCACCCCCCCCCCACCACCCCCCCTGCTAACACTGCATCTGGTGAGCCCATACCCTTATTTTAACCCCCACCCACTGCCTAAAACCACCCACTGATTAAAGCTGTGAAGTATCCTGCAACACAGCACAGGAATCAATAAGTGAATTAAACTCTACTTTCAGCTTCCTCTCCAGCCAGCCGACCCCAAAACCAGCTGCTTGGGATAATGGGCCTGGTTGTGAGGGAGTGTGGGCATGAGTGGAGAAGGCAGGGGGACAAAGGAGCCTTTAAGTTAGTGTAAAATATATGCTGTGATACATCAGAGTTATATATCATAACAGTGTGTGACATCACTCTGAAGCTCATACATGTGTCACATGTGCTTTAAAGCAGAGGGAGAATCTACAGATACATGCTTATCACCAGACTCTCTGCAGGTTTCTGCTTACTTGCCAGTGACAGAACCACTCTGTGCTGATGTGGTCAGTAGTTTATTTTTTTTCCTCTATTGTGGTGACATTTTCAACAGATCCTCTCAGTAGCCATTCGTCAGGCTGTGACATATTCACTGCAGTGTCACTGTCTTTGGATTATCTGACCTATTTTCTCAGTTCACCCAGAGGTAGCGCAGCTCATGTTGATTGCACTTTTTCCTGATTTTATTCTAAAATGTCTGGGGGAAAAAATGAGTGCCTTCAAGAAGGTGTTCCAAGGTGTTCACTTACTTTGTTATTTTAACTTTTGCATTTTGCTCTGGAACTTGCAAGAAACTAAAGGGTGTCACATCTTACAAAGATCCCTGGCTGGAATACGAAAAGTGGAGCATGGACCTTATGAACATTAACCAGCACCTCAATAAGTTACTTATCTTGAACGCCTCTCCACACCATAATCTGATGTGGAGTTTGGTATGGTTTTAAAAAAGACTGTTGCACACTAAACTCATCCAGTCACACCATTATAAAGTGAATTACAATCACTTACTGGAACATACAGCTGTTCAGAGCAGACATTTTGATTTGTCATGGTAAGAAAAGTTCTACTAATAAAGCGAGAGTAAGATAAGAAGATAGGTACCAAAGTATGACACTAGAGCCTGGATACATAGCTTAGTCTGTCATAAAAGGAAGCTGAAAGTAAGGACAGTCAGGCTGCCTAAACAAACAAGACATCACAATGAGACGGTTATGAACCAAAATGTCAATAATAAAAAACAAGTTAATATTTTGAATTCATATATTAGCTAGTTCCTTTTGTCATTCCACTTAATCTCGCACATTTGCACAGATTTAAATATCAGGAAATTAAATATTTGTTGAGACAATGAATCGTCTCGAGAGAGAGAGCTCCTGAATCCTGCCTGTTCTCTGCCTCTCTCATATCTCCACGAACACTGATTACTCATTACTTTGTCTTTATATTAGTGCCATGTTTCTCCCTCTGTTTGGCAGAGGTCTGGTTGTGTTTGTGCCACACTCTTAGCGGGGGTGTGATGTCATATCACAGTGCCAAGTTCTGCCGCCACGACGGTGCATCTGCTGTTGATCTTGGTTTAACTAAAGAACGCCGGGCCAAGTCAGGCCTGAATTAACGGATCATCGGCATTAATAATCATGGGAATAGTACATTTGCATGTCACTGTTGTCGGTAAAAATCTCATATTGTCTTCTTCTTTTTTCTTAGTTTTACTGCTGCACATTTTTAATCTTAATTTCAATGGCACAGAAGAGGACAAAAATTATTCAACCCCGCCCCCTACCTGCAAGACGTTCTAGTGATGTAAATAAAGTTTGATGAAATTATACATTCATCTAAGGCCTTGCTGCTCCCGGTATTTTTCACAAGGTTTTGTCACATCTCTTATGGATTTTTAGCCAATTACATGTGCAAAAGCTTTTAGCTCACTAATATCCTTTGGATCCTGTGCTGCCCCTGCTTCATTTAAATCCTACCAGTGTTTTTTAATCAGATTCAAATCTGGGGACAGAGCTGTCCACTCAAGAACGTTGCAGGAACAATTTTTGAAACAAGATGTGTTTAGTTGGACGTGTGTCTGGGATCTTTATCTTGCTGCAAAGTCCAGTGATAAATTTATTAGTTTATGCACTCAGGGCATCCTATTCTTAGTCTAAATAGCCTGGTATTTCCAAGAATCTGTATCAGTCACATGGTGCTTTTTGGTCATGGGTAGAGTGCAGCGAGGTTTCTGAGAATGAAATTCAGTTTTCAATTCAATTTAGTCTATTTATATAGCACCAAATCTCAACAAAAGTAATCTCAAGGTGCTTTACAATGTGAGGTTTAAGACCTTACACAATATAACAATATAACTGAATAAAATCATGTAAAAAACTAAACAAGTCTCACTTGAGCAGCACTGGGTGACAATAGAGAGGAAAAACTCCCTTTAATGGAAGAAACCTCCAGCAGAACCAGGCTCAGGGTGGGTGGCCATCTGCCTCGACTAGATGGGGTTGGTGTGAGTGGAAATCCTTGCTTGTATAGTGTTGAATTAAAATCGCAACTGATACTTTAGGTTCTGCCTTCATCAAGTCTTCTTGCAAGTCTTTGGCTGTAATATACAGGATGTCTTTGTTACTTCTTTGAATAATTGTTGCTGCACTGTAACTTTTAAACTCACCTATGATCCTGCCAGTGGTGTTTCTTAGAAGTCTTCTAGTGACTATTGCCTTTTTGGTGTAATAAATTTTTTATTTCTATTATGTTTTCTAATCAGCTTGGACGTCTGCATAGGTAGGATTTATATCTACATTACAAATATGCATCACATCTAAGCAAATCCAGTGTCCTTATCGAGTTCCCAAAAGCTTAACTGTGTTATGCAACAGTTTGGTAGCATTTCTGCGCTTTAGAAATATTTAAAATCCATCATTATGAATTTGATAATGTCAATCAAGTAATGTAATTTTTAAAAAATCATCACTTGATGTTTAATGTGTAAATAGCACCTAAAGTAGTACAGGCCTTTCTGAAAATGCAATTGGAAAGCCTCTCTGCACCACACCACTCTTTTTGGGTAAATTGCTGCCTTCATTTGATGCTTTTTCACTGCAAGTGCATCAAAACATCAGCTCATCTTCATACATTTTCTCTGTAGCTCAGGGCTGAGCAGAGCTCTAGCACAGTCAGTGGGTCATACAGTTTGGGTTTCAGAGCTCAGCAGGCAGCGGAGAATGTTCTGCACACTTTCACTTTTGTTGTCTTTCATCCCGTAAGCCAGTTCATTCACTCAATTTTCCATTGAATTCCATCCTCACAGTGATGATGCATAAAAGCTTCAGCATGGCTGACATTTTGCAACATGCACACTGCTGATGATATTCTTGTGATGTCTCGAGCAACAAATGCAAAACATGGAGAGAAGACTGTGAATAAATGTCAGTCAGCCTGCAGCTAGTGAACACTACTCTGCAGTGTGATGGTTAGTGTCGAGCATTTTTCAACTACTCAAAGCCTGATGTTTTTGAATGCATGAATTATATATAAAGAGAAGTTTTTGAAAGCAAAAACTTGTTGGAAAACAATCTTGTGTGTCTCCTATATCACACCTGTCAGACTTTCACTTTCACTAAAACTTCATTCCTTTGGATTTATTTTCTACCAACAATAATACACCATCCAAAGTGCTCAGTTGTCAGTCACAGATACATGAGTGAACCAGCCTGAGAATATTGTTTGATTGAAAACTGATTGTTTTTCTTTTTGAGAGTTTGGTTTATTGATTTCTTACACAATATCTCTTGAAAGTACAGTTCATCAGTGCAATAGTTAATTAGCTCCTTAGGATTATGCAAATTCATAATTGACTCTTTGCTAAGTCCTTCTCCACTCTTTTAACGTTTGCTCCCAGTTCACATTTTATATTTAGCACAGCATATATGCAGATTGCAGTGATAAAGCTGTTATTTTAACGTAGTTTTTACATTTATAAGTGCTCAATGTCAGACAGAAGTGAACAAAAGCAGGCTTCTCATTTTTAGCCGATTGAACATTTAATCAGTTGCAGCTAAGAACCGCTTCTGTGTCTACATTTTAATACAGTGGAGCTAAAGCCTACAGCAAACAGGCTAATCACCATCCTCAGTGGTTGATCAAACATGTACAGAGTAAACGCAGACCTAGTTAGCTGTAGTATTAGCTTTATGTGGCTGTTTGCGGCTTCAGTTGGTTAAGCAGTCGTCCATCAATCACAGGGTTGATTCCCGGTTCCTCCTGGCCACACGTCGAGGTGTTCTTGAACAAGACACTGGACACCGAAACTCGAGTGCCTTAAATATAGAAACTTTTCCACAATAATTTCCACATGGGGATTAATTAATAATAATGCACTGTATAGTAGTTAGGCAATAATTCTTGGCCTCAACACAAATGGTTAAGCCACATCCTAATGGCGTGCAGTGCCTTTAAAAACAGGGAGACACAACCTTGCACTGGGTGTCATAAACACACATAATTTCACTCCATCCCACATATGCTATCCAGCTGGCCTAAATACTGCTTAAAACACAGGATGTATACCAATGTACCTCTGAAAGTAGTCCACAACAAATGCACAACTTACCCCTGTTTGAGAAGAATTTGTTAAAAACTACAGTCACCAGCTGCCTTAGGAAATGACATCTTCAATAGGTGCCAGTAGGGTTGGGATTAAGTCAGAATATACTGTGAGACAAACTTATTTACTGTTTTTGTTTTTTCATTTGTTGACCATAAGAAAACAATACAACCTCGCCAAATATAGAAAGCACACACAGGATTGTGAAAACATGACGATATTGGAGCCTCTTACTATGTGACGATGGAGTTTCTCACATATCTGTATTTGTGCATGTTCATACTGTGTGTACATCTGTGGACGCTTTGTATGCGAAAGATGTTTCTGTTAGCTCTGAGTGTAATGTTGATTATTTGTCGCTCCCTGGGGTGTCTGTCTGTGTGCACAATATGTGCATTTGTTTATGTGTGACTATGCTTTTTTGTATGTGTGTATGTGTTTTATGAATAAGTGACTGTCTACATCTGCAAACTCTATATGTCTAGGAAATTTATAAGCATTTGTGTGCTTGCTGTTTGAGTCTTTTAATTTCCATTTCTGCATGAACTTTTTTTTGCGACAGTAAGAGAAGCGTGTATTTGCATTGTGTTTATATATGCTCCAAACTCTCATGCACATGTGTTGTTAGTCGTTTGTGCATTTGTGTGTGTGCGTGTGTGCGCCTTGGTCCATTATCTGTATTCTGCTTGGTTGTTTTTCTTGCCACTCTTGTTAATAGTTCAGAGGAGGATCCAGTGATTCTGGCTGTTTCTCTTTCAGTCTTTCTACATGCAGCCACCACCCCTATTAACACTTCCATTAATACTAGATCACAGAAGGAAATCATCCTCTCGCTGCGCAGATGCTTTTAGATTTTGATGAGCGTTTTTATTCAACTCGCAGCGAGAGATGAGCAGCAGAACAACTAGTTTTATTGATGGCAGAGAAAATCTGCCACTGCTTTCTTTCCAGTGTTTCTCTTCTCACTTTTTCTTCCATACATATGTTCAGCTTGTAGCGAGGCTTCAGTTTAAAACCTGCTCATGAGGAAAATAAGGTTGAAGAGAGTGAAAGAAGGCAGAAGAAAAGACAAGATGATGATTGGGTTCACAATGAAAAACTTGAGAGAACAACTATATTTGCATGCAGCTCCTTAAACTTCCTGTCAAGTTGCGATGCAAGTGCGCGTACTTGACAGATAGGAAACAAACTGCATGGAATACCGAGTGGCTCTGCATGTTCACATTATCATGCAACATATAGGTGCATGTATGCATGTACACACACATGCACACACACGCAAATGCGCACATGCAAATCACCAACAAGCACATAACACTTACCCGAAAATACATCCTGATTTCATTACTCAGCCGCTTGTCACTCACAAACATACGTATTAACATTCACGCTCACACCCCCCCCCTTTCACTTGAATGCACAAACATAAGTGCGTTCTCACAAACAGATGCAAATTCCCCTTTAATCTTACAAACATGTACAGATATCACAAACATAAACTTGTCATAAGGCGAAAGCATTTTATAGATGCACAGGAAACAGCACATATTTAAGCCCATCCTTGTGATAGAGAACACACACAATGCTGCTCATGTGTTACAGTAATGACATCCACACAAACAGAAACCCCATGTTTGATAAACGATTCGCTTCCTCCTCCTCTTTGATGCTTATGAATAATACAAGAATCTCAGGGGAACTTTTTGCTTCACATAAATAAGAATTTAGATAGAAAATTGCATTATTAATCTGTGGCTTCTGGCTTGGCTTTTCCTGTAAAGAATTTATACAGTGCTGCAAGTTTGCAGCCTTGCAGGAATGGGGGCCTAAAGGGCCAACAAGTTATGAGGCAGTGTCAGTGGGAGCCAGAGGTGGGTTACAATAGCTGACTTTGGAGAAACTGGTGATCCCAGAAAGAGAACAGAACGTGTGAAAAGGTGTTAAAATCTTGCTTTGACTTTACAGGGATTCCAGGGTTACACTTCATATGTAGGGTGATTTAAATGCCTCCCAGTCTCATTTGAAATGAGAGCCCATGATTAAGTTAAGCAAGTTTCTTTTTTAACTTTATAAAGTCCTGCTTAATACTTCTCAGAATTATTTAGTTTTCTAAGCTGATGTGTCCCACAGTTGATAGTTGACAGTACAGAGGAAATGTAGAAGGAGGTATAAACATGCGAGCATGGTTGGTCCAAGGACACTGAGGTTTTACAAAATTTAAGACAATTATCTTTAATAATGTTTGTAAATTTTTACACGTTTATATTAAATTAACAAAAAAATGCATTTTGACCACACTGGCATCCACTACTCTTACACAGACAGTGTCAAGAATAAGTAAGTGAACTATTTTCACTTTCCTGGTTTTCTGCAGAAATTGGTCATGAAATGTGATCTGATCTTCACCAAAGTCACAAATATCAACAAGCACAATATTTCTAAGTTGATAAAACACAAACAGTTATATTCTTTCATGTTTTTATTGAACACGTTAAACATACAGAGTGATGGTGGAAAAAGTAAGTGAAACAGGTAAATGATAAACTTCATTCATTAAGGTTCATATAAACACAAAAAAATATTATTTTATACATTCAGCTTCATTTTGCATTTTTAAGTTCAGTTAACATTCACCTTGCTTTGATTTATTTATTTATTTTTTGGTATGTTAAAAGTCCAGATTTGTGAAATCTAAACACTGCATCCATCTGTACCTGCTACCTGACAGTGTTGTGAAAGTGAAATTCAGGGAGGCTTGGATGCTTTTAAAGCTACAACATCTGGGAATCAAGCAAGCTGTAGCACGAGATGCAAAATCAATCCACTCCACCCCTCCCAGTCGCCCCCTCCGCCACACTCTGCCCAGCGCTTCAGGTATTAGTCACTATAAAATTACAATGAATACGAAGCAACAAAACTTCATAATCGAGCAGAAATAATTGGTTGTCCTAATGCAGTATGTGTGCACTGCTGCCAGACTGTTCAATGAAGACTTCAAAGTGTAAATTCATGGTCGGTTTTGTGGCTGTGACTGTAACTTCTAACTTCTTTCTTTCTTTCTCTCTCAACCACACTAATTCACGTCTTTTGTTTCACTCTCTGGATGAGTCCAGATGAAAAGCTTCTCTCCAGGTTCAGCACATGTCTGCGTGTTCTTGGCCCTCAGGGGCTGCTATAAAGAACGTGTCAGAGAAGGAAGCCATCTCCATTTATATGTCTCACATGAGTGCTGCCACACTTTTACGACTGACAGGCACATTGAACCATAAAACTATACCGCCTTCATACGTGTCGAAACATACACACACTGAAACCTACATCCATGCAGAAAAAGACGTATATGTGAACATGTGACTTCTTATTGCTGCATCCGATGAGCAGTGAATGTAATAATAAGAAATGAAAAAGCATTCTATGTCACTTTCTTTTTTTGCTGTATGTTTTGAACACACATTTTTTCACCATAGTTTTGATGCATTCTTACATAATTTATTTAATAATTAAAATTATATAATCATCACAATCACACAATGGTGTCTATCTAAAAAGTAAAATGCTGGAACACCTCACTCAACATAATATATAACATAATAACAACATAATAAGAAGACAATAAAACTCATTAAATCACAAGTTCAAACCAACAGTCGCTAATGTTTCATCTTGTACTTAACATGAATATATATGTTTAAGCAAATGTTATAAATTACTTTAAATTAGTTGACTTAAAATGACTGGTTTTCATTTTCAGAGCATTTTAGAACTTTACAACCATCAGTTCTTTTGAATGGACTGCAGATTATTCACTATCATATACAGTAAAATACATATTGTAATATTAACAGCTTACGCTTCTTGAATGTCATTTTTTGTGCAGTTTGAGCAGGCCTTTGAGCACAATATTCTATTCAGATTATTCTTACAACAGGTACCAGACAGTCTGTAGTCTCCTGTTCATGCAGGCCTTCAACATGTTTCAATGGAAGTCATTGAGGACAACATTCAACTACATTGTGTTAAGATAACCTCTTCTTAAACATACCAGATACAACATGTTAGTTAGAAAATTAAGAGGTGGTGGTAGGATTTTTTTTTTAAAATTGAACATTGCTAGCCTAGCTATATATATATATATAGTGTTAATGCTAAGCTAATAATCCCATCCTGGCTTTAGCTTCTTATACAAACATGAGAGAGGAATTGTTTTTTTCACTAATTCAGAGCAAAAACAGTGAAAACAGTTTGTTAAACTACTTCTTTCAAATCAACACAAGACGTCCTGACATATAGTACTCTAAATAAAGTAGTGGTATATTTATCATTCTGTGTTTATGATGAGATTTCTGTAGCTATTATAGTTTTTGTGTGTGTGCTCAAGGAAAATCATATGTTATTTTATTTTGAAGGGTTAGGCTCAGGGTTTTGACTTCCTTGCATGAAATGAACATATAGTTAGTTTGTTAGTTTGCTTCATGTAATTATTCAATATGTACTTTAAAAAGTACTTAATACTTTTCTGTTTCCATTGTACCTAGAGTATTCAGTAAGTATTTCATTGGTAATTAAACAATGTAATATACAAACTATAATCTAAAACTTAATCAGTAATGTGTGTTTGCGCATGTGCAATCATATACTAGTACAGTATATATATGTGTGTGTACATATCTGCAGTTCCATTCAGTGTGTGTTCAGAGTTGGGCGGGGGGGGGGGGGGTTGTGCGCTCACAGACAGTAGTGAGCCTTATTAAGAGACACAAAGCCCTCGGCAGGTGCTCCCTCCGTGGCTTTGTCTCCCATGCTCGCTGCTGTTTATTTGTTCAACTCGTAGAGAAGTCCCCTCTCTTTTAGCCCTCGGGGGGGAAACAAAGAGCAGACGCACAAAGACAGGACTTCCCACTGCATCCTGGCAGCAACAAAGCCCACATGTCAGGAATGGCATGGCATGGAATGGCAGGTGTTCCATGGACGGGAAAACTGGAAGCCAACTTTTCTCCCTGTTTTTCTTCTCTTTAAGTTGAAGGACAGTCTGTGTGGAGGTGTAACCATTAACCCGCATCCACGGATAACACAAAAATGAGCGAGCCTCTACAGATGCATGTCACTGTGCACACATGCAGCTGACGCATTACTTTTAGCACCTGCCAAGGTGAGAGCTAAACGTTTTTGTTAAGTGGAACCTGGAGCCATATTTGTCAAACTGTGAAGGACAAAACTGCTCCTTTCATTTCTTACAACTTTCTTACAACAATACATTTAGAGTAAATGAAACTTTGAAGGTGCAAAACATCTTCAAACCCTTTCTGATTTGTGCTTTGGACTGACTGGATAATATCCAATAAAATATATAATGAACAATACAAACATTAATTTGATGATAAACAAATTAGCTGAAGCTAAAATGTATAATTCAGAATGAGGTTGTTTTAGTCTATTTATGTTCATTTTTAACATTTAATAGGATGTTGTCCTTTTATTTCAAGAACAAATCTGGATTTGATTTTGTGATCTTCATTGTTTGCACATATCCGCGTGGTAATAGAAATTCTCCTCTGGTACATGATTTCTCTCAGAAGAAGCACAGTTCCTTCTCTGCTCCTCTTTGGTTTACTTTTCCATTTAATCCAATTTACCATTATTATTTAAACTCCCCCTCTTCCTCAGTACTGTGTTATTCTGGTTATTTCTGCTCGGCTTGTTTGAGGATGTTTGTGCAGAATTCGACGCTAGAAGATGTTTTGACGTTCCTCTGCTGCAGAGAGAAGGGTCTTTGTGTTCACCTGAAATCTCAGTTTTACTCTTGGACGTATTGTAGTTTGATTCAAACCTCAAAATCTCCAGTGTATATACACACCACACTTGTCTTTTTTACATGTCTTAAGGGCGTAGTTAATCTATTAGTCACAGGTCTTGCAGGCCTGCAATATATTATAGATATACTGCATTAGATTTTTAATGTCACATGCTAATTGATACTAGAGATATTAAGAATTTTAACGCATATGGCACACTGCTTTGTAAAATTTAAAAGAACACAGGCAGTGAGCAGCGAGCAGTCGGGTAAATCTGCATCTTTGACTCGCTGTTGCTGCTCTGAGCATACATGTGTTCAGAGTCCTTAAACTTTACTCCTGGTCTTTGTCGTACATATGATTGACTTGCTTGACAAATGTCTTCAAGTCGAGTGAATAACTTTAACTGCAAATGTGTTAAATCTCATCAGCATAACTAGGTGATCAACACTTCTAAAATGTTGTTTGAATTGTGGAATTTGCTTTGTTGCTAATACCTTGGCTAATTTGAGAATTTGACCACTCGTGATTTAACACGTGGACCAGAATGAAATTGCTGGCATTAGTGCCTTGTCAATATGGACCTATACACCCAGGATCAATACTTTGTCAATATTTGTTTCTCTGGCTCTGCGTGTGTGTTTCTGTCTGTTTGTGTGTGGATAGAGGGCTGCTTGCCAGCTGTGCAATCTGTTCAGTAATCTCAGGTCTGGTTTGTACACATACTCCACAATCTGCTCTGATAAAACTGGCCTTACACAGCACAAACACATGTATATGATCCGCAAATCTCCACTTCTTAAATGAAATGCAAATTGACCTGCACTGTTTAAAATGTCAGTCGTAGCCTGTTTTAAGCATTAAAATAGTGTTTTAGTTTAGAGGCAAGAGAACAAATAAGCACATTTTAGATTTTCCTTCACTGAATCTGTGCAGCCTCGCCCCCAAAAGCTAAAAGCCATTGAACATTATTCGCAGTCTCTCGTTGTGAGTGTTGTCTCTCTCAAAGTATTCCTCAAGAATATTAAAATCACTGCTCGCCACGCACTGCTACTTCCCAGCAGCTAACCCACTCTCTTCTTGATTCACAATAACCCTTATCAGCCCAATTTCCCTTCTCTCTTCCCTCGCCCATTTTAACACGACGCCCTGTTTGTTGTTTAAATGGAAGGGAGAGAAAATTGGCCACTTTTGCCGTTCAGAAACTCCCGCAGCTGTCGGTAATCGCTACGTGTGTGTGTATGTGTGTGCGTGTGCCGTGGTAATGTGCAGTTACCGCAGTAGGGGTGTGTGGGGCGGGGGCGTGGAGAGAGGGGTCATGGCGTGCAGTGGAGAAAGCGCTATTAGGAGAAAATGATAGGCCTGTCCCTGAAACTCCATTACACGCCAAACACTTAAAAGACTGGACCAGCTTCATTACAGGGCAACATGAATCATGCAGTACTCACACAAGCAACTGGCTTCTCTCTAACTCTGCCTCTCTCTCTCTCTCTCCCCCTCTGTATCCCACACTCTCCCCCAGCACAGCCTTCTGTTTAAACTGGAGGATCGCCAGGAAAGAGGGATGGAGTCAGGGAGGGAGCAGAGTAAAGAGGAGCAGAAGAGGCTTCAGCGTTGCCTAGGGCCAAGCCTGTTTGCCTTAGGTCTGACTAACAGGAGTGAAGAGAGGAGAAAAGTGGAGAAGAGAGGAGGAGGTAGTGGAAATAAGAGACAGTGAGGAGAGAAAATAGGATAAGGAGAGATGAAATAAATAGAAGAGGTGGAGGAGAGGAGAAAAGAGAAAATGTAGTACTCTGGAATAGGGTGGGTAGAGAAAATAAAGGAGAGAGGAAGTGAAAGAAAGAGGAGAGACAGGGGAGCAGAGGAGATGGTAGAGGAGAGAGAATAGGAGGAAAGGAGATAGAGAAGGAGAGGAGTGACTTGCTGGGGCTTGCTGTACTCTGATGGTAAAGAGGATGAAAGTGTGACTTCAAGTGGTGTGTGTGTGTGTCTTTGTCAGTCTGTGTGACTGTACACACTTGTGTAAAGACAGCCTGTTAGCATTTGTGTATGTTGGTAAAGAGCGTTTGTGAAGTGCTAGTTTGTATCTGTGAAGTGTGCACACATGTCCCTGTGTGTGTGTGTGTGTGTGCGCGCACGGGTGTAGCGAGCATGTGTTTTTATTTGCATGTGTGTGAAGTGACCATTTGTTGTTTTTGTGTTTGTGTGTGTGTGCGTGTGCACTCCCGAGCGTGTCGCAGCATGCTGCCAGAGGGCTGGGGCAGCGAGCCAGACCG
This sequence comes from Sandelia bainsii, assembly GCA_032362345.1. Lineage (NCBI taxonomy): Eukaryota > Metazoa > Chordata > Actinopteri > Anabantiformes > Anabantidae > Sandelia > Sandelia bainsii. The sequence goes on from JAUMHL010000028.1 coordinate 3,128,114, forward strand.
AGGGCACAGCATGACACTGCGTCCCGATCTGTGTTGTGACTGCCTCAATTACCCATCAGCCTGACAGAGAGAGAGAGAAAGAGAGAGTGTGTGTTTAGCCGTCTTTTATCTCCTGCAAACTGATGTTTCCCAAATCTGCACTCATTTTGGGCACTTGGAGTGTGTTCTCTCCTGCTATTTCACAGGCACTTAAATCCAAAACTACATATAATACCACAAACCTTCTATCTCCAGGTCTCTTCTTTTCTTATTTCATATCACACTCATACAATACAACAGGGGTTCAGTTGACTCGTTGAAGGTTTTAAACTCTCCAAACTCAGGATAGATTTAATGTACCTGCTGAAAGATCAACAAATTCACAGGAGGTGCTGAATGTTAAGTTCCTAAGTGCGGCAACAAAACTTTATTGAGACAAGCAGGGGAAGAACTGTGTAGTTTGCATGTGTTGGCATAAACAGTGGTGGATCAAGTACTCAGATCATTTAAAGGTACCTAGGTCACACTGTATAAATACCCTGTTGGAAGTAAAAGTACAAGAACAAATGAGTACAAACATACTCATTATGCAGAAAAATGCTAACCACTCTTAACTAGTAACTACAGCTGCCACACAGATGTAGTGTAGTAAAAAGTACAAAGTTTCTCTCTGAAATGTAATGGAGTATAATGTATAAAGCTGCAATAAACTGAAATATTCAAGTAATATACAAGTACCTTGATTTTCTACTGTGCAGTACTTCAGTAAATGTACTTAATAACTTTCCAAGATTTGGGATAACCTCTGAGGCTAAACACATCATCTCTCACTTGAGGTGCTGAATATACGTGTTTCTCATCCACTGAGCATCTCTCAGTCAAATGGAAAATGAATTGAACTTGCAGTATTTAATTTTAGTGAATTCTGAAGCTGTAGGAATAATCACATTTCACCTGAGGGAATTTTATCCACGAGAAAAAATGCACGGAAAAGAGCTTTGGAAGCTAGCACAGTGTAAATAATTTCATGGGTGTAAATGTCAGGTGTATGTGCACACTGTGAAAGAACATACTGGGCCATGTGGTATGTCCATAGTATACCTTTAGAGTCACGACAGCTTCATTGTTCTTTTCATTCCATTTTGCCTCCTTCCCTCCCATCACCATGGACATTTGCGACACTGCCATTTGGACAAGATGATCTGACACTGCAGTGCTTTGCCACACACCACACAGTCACTTAGAAGACACTAAGGAGATGGTCACACAATCACTGGTGTGGGATGAGCTGCATTTTTCAGATACTCGAGAGTCAAAGGACGCAGCAGACTGCTCAACACCTGAGATTATAAACTTTTTTTTCATCTCACCATAGATCTCAATAAAGGATTTGATGTTTTACTAGCTTGTCTATAACAGGCTCAATTATTATTAATATTATTAATATTTATCATGTGCATTGCTGTGTTGTATTATCAATGCCAAGAGATGTGAGCCAAGAAAACAGAAAATATACAAGATGACAACATCAGTCACCGTCACCATCTTCATTTGGATTAATTGGTTACTATGGCTATCATACAGCATCATGCAGCAGCTCTTGACACACACACTCCTATAGAGCCCGACCTTCTTCAGACCCTCCTTCACTGTCATAACATCACTCACACCCGGCCCGCTCCCAGTCTCCTCCCCACCAACATAATGACATTTGCATACAGATGTCTCACTAGTGTTGATAATGCGTGCGACATATGTGCGTGTGTGTGAGAGTGTGTATAGTGTGCGACTGCAATCAGCTGACATCCGAGTACAGGTTAGGGCTTGAAGGCAAAGCAGCATGTGCAACCTTGTGAAAAAAATCCTCATTATGATCATTATCACCATTATTATCACAAGTACGACAACTCCTTTGGCCTGGAACAAATAACACACACACACACACACACACACACACACACACTCTGAAAAGTGAGAGGTTGGGGGAGGAAGAAAGGATGGAGTGAGGGGTGCAATGAATTAAAACACTCCTAGTTTGCTGGAACAACTGTGCCTAGCAGACAGAAGTAAAAAGGCGACTGAGTTGAACTCAGGGACCCTTTCTAAATCTGTGGCCCTGCCCCCACCCTCCCTCTTTCACTTCTTCTCCTGCTTCTTCTTCTTGTAGCGTTTTCTTCTCTTGCCTCATGAAACAAGCCACCTACACTTTAGGACATCTGCTAAGCTGATTTTCTGGAGCTTAGCAGCACCACAGTGGTATCAAAGAGATTAGGTGAAACAACATCCAACTCTGGCTTTGTGCTGCGTTTCAATAATGCAGCGCTGTGCGATCGTACCCATGTGTTTGTGCCTGTTTGCGGCTTGTGCGTGTTCGCCTGCACACAAGCTTTGCTGCGTATGTGCGTGGGTGTGTGTATAATGCTCCGTGTTACAGTGCCATAAGTCACAGAGCTGGTGTAATACAGTTGGATCTGGAGTGTGAGCACTTCTTTGCGTACAAAGATTGAGAAAGCGTAACCAGAGAGCTGCTTCAGAGGATCTCTCGGTCTTTGTTTTCGAGCCAAGCCCATTATCACTGGAGAAAAATCATTTCCAGAAAATAAACTGTCTTTGGCACTGCCGGAAATCCACTAAATGTTGGAGTTATTTTTGCCATGTGAGGCCTAACAATCATTTGCAGTTAATGTGTGTTTATTCTGTTTATTCCGCTCACTTATGTGTATGCATTTTCCACACAGCACGTGTTAATTTGTTTTTCCTCTGCTGTACATTTTTTAATGAAAGAGTGCTTTATGAAGCGAAGTGACTATATCTTACTGCATTATGCATGCATGATGGCTAACACTTAGTAACTATCCACACACATAATTAAGTAGTGAAATGCAATAATGTCATTTATTCCTCTGGGTTTAAGGTTTTGAATAATTGCTGCAGAGTCAGCCTACTGTGCATTATGTTTGTGTGTGTATGTGTGTTTGTGCGACCACGACTGCATACTTGCTTTTTTCTGTGTGAGACAGAGAGATCAAGAGAGGGTGTTCTCATTTAGTTTTTCTTTTTCTTTCCAGCAGCTTTCACTTTTTTGTGTTCGCTAACTAGAGAAAAAAGGCTGGAAAGAGGAGAGAAGAGAGAAGAGGAGGGGAGGGGGGGTTGAAAGAAGAAAAGAGAGCAAGCCAAAGAGTGCTGGGTGCTGTGTCAGTCTGATATTTTCCATAGTGACAGCTGGGCCCAGAAGCTCAGACCCTTTTCTTCTGGCACACAAAGCCCATTAAGTATGCCACTCGCTCAATGGCCCCCGCAGCCTCCAAATTGCTCTAAGCTCCTCCCTAAAGTGTGGCAGCCTTTGTCATTGTAATCAGGCCTTGTTTGTGAAGTGCTGCCTGTATTTACCACTGCTCAGGGTGCATATTTGCCCAGCCTGCTGCTGTCGGGTGAGCACAGGAGGGAGAGAGGGGAGAGAGACTGAGAGAGAGAGAGGTGAGGGCTAAAAGGTGGGGAAAAGATAGAAGGAGGAGATGTGAGAATAGTTGCCAGCTTGACCAGAGAGAGGATGCAAGGATGGGAGGGTCAAGTGTGGAGAGAAGGTGCAGTGACTCAGGATGATGAGAGGGAAGTGAAGAAATCAGCAGAGGGGGAGGCCTCAAAGAATCTGACTCAGTGACTTTGGAGGGTGACGAGGGGTCAGGCAGTCGACCTCAGCAGGGGGACACAGGGGAGGAGTGTGTGAGTGCTGTGATGCTAGTCTGGGTTGCGAGGTAAAAAAAAAAGAGAGGTGTGACAGGAGGACTTATTTACAACTCTCTCAGATGCTGCATGGCTCGAGGCATCGCAATGCACATTAAGAGATTCACACTTGACGAATAGTTAAAGAAAGAGAGAGGGAGAAAAAAAACTCCCACAGTAAGTCTAGATTCATCCAAATGACAGGCAAAGTGACAGAAAGGTACAGCGGACAGACAGAGTAGCAGACGACGCAGAGGAGTGGAACGATGTGATGCCTTTTGGCAGAGATGACCCCATTCCACGTGTCACCCCCACCCCCTGTGGGGAGGCCCAAGCTGTGGGTCGGGTTGGGTAAGCAGGGAGGGTAGAGGGGATCTCTAGAGATGACAGTCATCCAAAGTGGCACCCAGACCAAACTTTGTCTGTCTCTTGGCCTTTTCCTTTCACTTTGAGTGTGTGTGTGTGTGTGTGTGTGTGTGTGTGCACACGCCTGTTAAAAATTCATAACTCCCACAAAAAAGAGGGGAAGTAGAAGTGTAATAAGTGAGTAATGGAGCGCCACAGGCAGTTTGTATCTTTATCTAAAATGCAGCGTATATTTTTATACATCATCAAAGCTGATTATGTTAAAGGGTGGATTCACAAATTTTCAAGTCTGTCTTAAAGCAATAAGGAAGTGTCCGTACGGCATTTTGAGTAATTTGAAACAGTTTTCGCTGTAATCATTGCTGCTGGTCAGGGAAACGACACACATTCAGAGTCATAGTTCTGTGCAAAAGGACATTTAAACAATTAACTGAAGCTAATAGGATGTCCAATAGTTTTAGTTTTCCACATTGTTTCCACATTAAGTTGGTATCTTACAACTTTTCTGTTTTTGTGCTTTTATTTTGTCCTAAAAAGACACTAATTCATTATTTCAGTTGTTTTTCATGAAACAAATCGTGAAAAATGCCAAACATTCACTGTCTCCAACTTCTCAAATGCGATAATGCGCTTCTTTACTTTGTCATATAGGCTACTGTACCTTCCCCAAAAGTTTGGCGACATAGAAATATTATAGTTTTTATGAGATCAAGCTGATTAGAAATACAATCCACACATTGTAAATGTTGTAAATGACCGGAAACAGAATACCTGCATAGGTGAGGCCTTTCATCTGCAGACATTTGTCCTGTGCACCGATGGCATGTTGTGTTTGTTAATGCGTGTTTATCAATTTCAGTGTCTAATTGGCCATTAGAAAACCATTTTGGCCGTTGTGTTAGCAGAGCAGAAAACATGTAAGTCTTTTTGAATGGCTGCAAAACAGTCGAAAACTAAATAACTTGTGTGCATTGGAAGATATTTTGACTATTTGTTTGACATTTCAGAGGTTAGTACACTAGAATGCATACAAAATAAAATGCAATAAGTGAAACATGTTGCAGCCCTATTTGAAAGCTAATCCATTGATTTGTCTAACTCAAACAGTATTTTTCTGGTAGAGAATTGGTGCTGCATGGTCTTGTTGTTTTATGACTTGTTTGTAGTCTTAATGTTGTAATTCTAGTGAGTCTTTTAGAGTTTGCCTGCACTTTGGTTTAGTCCAGTTTAACCTGCAGAAGTTTGTTAGCGCTTGCTTCGCTGCCACAACTTTACTGCAGACACGAACCAGGGGGGAAACTCTGCAGCCAACAGCCAAGAATTACATCTGTCACAGATGGTGAGCTCAAAAGACGGTCTGAAAAATGCTAACGGTCAGAGAAAATTATTCTGACCTCTTCCAAGAGCCTGACAAAAGAGAGCGGGACACTGTGACTGATAGACGAGATCCACTAATGTGGGTTTTCCCCTTGGATTATTAAAGAAAAATTCCTAACAGGACAAGTGTCAAATTGTTTCCTACTCTTTGAAAGGAGAGGAGGTCATCTTATGTTTAAGGTTGTGGTATATTTGGGTATATTTTTGCACAAAAAAGAGCTGGGAGCAGAGTGAGGGATCATTTAAAGGCTGATATGTGCAGAAGAGGAATGACTGCAGCAAGCTAAACCCGTTTCAGATTCCATATAGACAGATGAGTATTATTTTAAGACTAACTTAGAAAAATGTGAACCTATCCTTTAACATGTCGGATGGATGTTGAAGTGGAGTACAAAGATAGGTGTTTCTAAAAAAATCCCTTCCCTGTATAGTTGTGGGTGAAGCGCTTATAGCTGTGTCTAATGGGAGCTGACAGATATGGGAATGATCACACTGCATGGATGTTAGAGAGACAGCGAGGTTGGAGTGTGTGAAAGTGAGACAGAGAGGGAGAAAGAGGGGGGGGGGGGGGGGGGGGGGCCAAAAACCCAAAG
>JAUMHL010000028.1:3134957-3159810 GCA_032362345.1 Sandelia bainsii
CCCCCCCCCCCCCCCAACAGGGAAGGGAATAGGCTAATGAGAGCACTGCTCAAGAATTGAAGAGACTGTCTGGCATTGTCTGATAAAAAAAAAAAAACTTACCGTGGCATTAGTGAGGACCCAGCAGTCCTCCTTAACAGTGACACCTTCTTTGTCCACACACAGCAAAAGCCCATTTAATAAGTAGTGAATATATTATGTGTGTCTGTGTTTTTCTCTTTCACTTCGTTTGTGCCATGAGACCAGAGAGGAGATTTGTACTGTTGAGAAAAGAAATAAAAATAAATAAATTGTTTTTTTTACACTGTTTTAACATCTTAATGTTCACTACACAATAAGAATAAATGTGTCAGATTTGAAAGGTTGGGAAACTTCAGTTTAGTTTAGTAACACATAATTATTCAGCTGATAAGTTTATAATAAAGTATCAAGGAAGTTAGTTTAGTTATTAATTGAACTCAGCTGACACACTATCATAAGCCAAACATTAACCTACACTCAAATTCATTAATTGTTCATTATAAGCGTGAATACTTAGACAGTTGTGTTCAGTGAAACTAAACCACCTGTTTATGTTTATAAGGAATCAAGGCAGTTGTGTCTGGTTGAGTTGATTTGAGTTTAGTTTAGTTATTCTGTTACTCAACTTTATAAGAAATGTTCAAGCTGGTTTAGTTTTGTAGCACATAATTATTCAACTATTTAGTCTGAAAGCATGAAGGAAGTTTAGTTTCACACAATTATTAAATTGCTCAGGTTTATAATAAATTTAGTTTAGTTATTAATTAAACTCGGTTGAAACAAATTAATTAAGCTAGATAGAAAATTATGAAGTCTAGTTTCGCTTGGCTTAGTTTAGTTATTCAACTTTATAGAAAATTATGAGATTAAGTTTAGTTTAGCTTAGCTTAAGTTAGCTTTGTTTAGTTATTCAAGATTATATAAATTAATAAAATATGTTTAGTTTAGCTTAGCATAGTTTAGCTTAGCTTAGTTAATTTACTTTAGTTTAGCTTAGTTTAGTTATTCAATTTTAAAGAAAATTATCAAATAAGTTTATTTTAGTTATTCAGCTTTATAGAAAATGATCAGTTTAGTTTAATTTGTGATAATTCAGTTTTAAATAAGCAGGTTAAGTAACTTTTTGTTTAATTTAATTCAGATCAGGGGTTAAAAATAGTGACATAGCTGAGTTTAGTTAAATTAATTCGACATTAATTTTGTTGTGGTTTAATGGTAACAGGTTAGGGTTTAGAAATTGTGTTTTGTGAGTTTTGTTTCAATTTGCCATTTTTGTTCACTTAGTTATTGTTCAAGCGTATAATAAAGAACAAAGACATTTGATTGTAGTATAGTTAATTTGGGTCTTATGATGTTCATTCAACTGAATTTAATTAATTCAGTTAAGTTTAATAGTGACATTTTAGGCTTATAAAAGTGGTTTAATTTGATTTGGTTTTGTTTATTCAAGCATGTAATGTGGTATAAAGGTTTAAGTTTATTCTAGTTCTGTTTGTGAAGTTTAGTTAAGTTGCCTCTGAGGCATATATTAGATAAATGGCCTATATTTAGTATGTAACAGTGGTAAAGATGTGTTAGTTTAGTTAAGTTTTGGTTAGTTTATTTAAGTAGCACACAGTTTAAATCACACATTTATAAATGTACACATTATAAATACACCTTTCTGGCAAGAGGGCAAATTGTTTGTTAATGTGCAACTCTGAGCAGACAAGAGAAAAAAACAATCATATCATTAAATGTGCATGAAATAAAATGAAATGAATAAGAAAAGCAGCATAATGTGTTGAGGTTGCTTTACTCCCCATTACATTTCGGAGAGATGGCGATGGGGGTAATAAGAGCAAGCAATGGGAGAGCTCATTATCTGGAAGACCATCTGCTATTGGGAGGGAGGAACTGTCTGTCTGTCCCAGACACAGACACTCTGAATAGGCCTGGATTTGGTGTGAAAATGTTGCTCTAACTTACCTAAATTAGCCGTACATCTGGTATAATTGGTCACATGTGATCAAGAAGGGTGGTTTAAACTTGCATTGTCACATGGGAAACTGCAAAGGAGCAGAAATTTGGAGTTTAATGTTGGGAATGGGTAGATTTGGTTAGAGTGAAAGAATAAAAAGTGTAATTAAAAAAAGTGTAGTCAAGAAGTATTACTGCTCAGTTCAACGTTATTATGCTATAATTTTAGATTTGTGAGTTTAGGGTGAAGTTGTCATTTCTTTCTGTGCAAGTGTCGTTTTCTGTGCAAACTTGTGAACATCGTGTCAGGTTGATAATAATAATGTGACTTTCTCTTGTGCACATATGAGATGGTAGACAGAGTTGAGTGTTTATATTGTTTAAATCTGAATGCTGGGGGGAATCTTAGTGAGTGTGAGAAGTTGCCGGGCGCAGCAGATGCTCTTTGTTGTTTTCTAGTCCATTGTTGTTGAAAGCTGAGACTGGCAGGCGACTGATTGGCTCTAGCTCCCGGCAGCAGGAGGACATAGCTCCTCGCTATTGGCTGTCCAGGAATGTCAGTCGGCTGCTCGTCCCACCCAGCAGCCCTCCCCATCCCCGGGCCGGGCAAGTTGAACTAAAGTTTGAGCAACTTTGTTCGGCAGAAGTAAACTTACCAGCAGCGCTTGGCGGTCGCTGCGGATCTGAGGAGAGACAGAGAGGAGGACCGCAAACATGAAGCTGTGTCGCACTTTTTTGGGTTCGTATCGCTGACTTGTTTTAAACTTCGCAGGAAACAACTTGAAAGATGAACTTTTTTTTATGTTTCGGCATGTGCGTCTCATTCAGTGTCTAAACGCGTAACCGTCTTTTTTGCGCTGCTGCTTTTGCCACAGTGTAATTAGACAAGCTTCAGATAATTATTACTCAGAACTAAATTCACACGAGTCCGCAAAACTATTTCTATTCAAAATAAAAGTCTTTTAAAGACACTGTCGCTGAGCTGGATTAAAAGCTTATAGTTCTGTCTGCTAACACCAGCTGGAACTTTAAAACTTGTGCGTGGTGGATTTCCAACAACAAGCTGCGGGGCAAATTCATCAGACACAAACATTTCTAAATGAACTTAGCTCCAGCCTGGAACTGAAACTAAACTTCTAAAAAAAAAAAAAGTGTCAAGACAAAGGACAGTTGGTTCCCTAGGGGACCCTGTGGCCCCGGTACCGTGGGGACAATGCCAAGCTGCGGGCTTATTAAAAACTTTTTGTTGTGTTGGTCTGTCGGCTTGTTCCATCTGTCGAGGGACTATAGGGGCCTCCCCCGGTCTCAACCTCAGCGCTCAGTCAGCTGCTGCTCCATGTAATATTTATACTGGCTGCCTGCGCGGCCCCGGACCCGCACAATATAGCCACCATTCATGCGCTATAGTCTGGAGTGACGTGTGCATTAAAGAGCTCCAGGCCTCTGTGCCATCTGCATCTGCAGACGGACTTTGTAACAACAGGGGAAAAAGTTTTCCCAGATGATGGGTCACTAAGACGTACGGAATATATATGCAGTTAAGCTTTAACAAATTAACAAGTATCACTGACAAAATTAAATTAGTTTACTTTCTTCAAGTTTATTTTATATTAATATTTCGTTTAGGTTATTTTAGTTTTATTTAGGTTAGTTAGCACAAAGTTATTTAAAGTTAGAATATAAGGTCAAGGGATATGTTTAAGTTTAGTTGTTGTAGGTTTAGTGCCACATAATACACACTTAGAAAAAAAGTTTTCCCAGCTGAAGCACAAGTTTAGAGGCAGCCACTGTTAGAATCCTTCAAAATTAAAGTTATCTGATTTGAAAGGTTTGTGTCCAGATTGAACTCAGTTTAGTTTTATTAGTTTAGTTGTGATAATCCAAACGTATTAGTGAATTTTGTTTTGTTCATTTCGGCTTAAACAGTCATTTAAGCCTATAATGAAGATAGAGTCAAGTTTAAAGCAACAGTCTTATCCTTCAAAACAAAATGTAAAAAAAGTTAAAAGTAAATACAAAATAGAAATAAAATTTGTTTCAAAAATAGTTTTGTGTGATGCCATTAAACTTAGCGTGTAGACAAAGGCCTTTGTTGCCTCCACAATATGATGGTGTAGTTTTTGCGCAGGCCTGAGAGCCTCAGCGGGCCGGAGCTGTCCACGGTTCTGAACACACACACACACACACACACAAACACAAAGACACACATGCACATATATAAAACACACAGCATTTAGGAGCTGTTCGTAGTCCTGAAATCTCGCCACAGGTAAAATAATGGTAATCTGAGCGTATATTACACTTTAGTTTTCAGTTCCTCTCTGTCTACTCTATAATCTTCAGAATAGGCTTCAGCATGCAGCTGTGCCCTGCTGTGGGCCCCTCGGCTCACATCCGCTCCTGACCTGCAGACCCAGCTTTCCACACGGTCCCCCTTTTTGCTGGATCATGGCCCTGGATTTTTCATATTTCCCCTCTTTTGTTTATTCGATTGTCGATGCTGTTGTGTGAGTCCTCTCCTTCCCTCTCCCTCTCTCTCTCTCTTTCCGCACCCACAGACTGAAATCATACTGATGCGGCGTGCACGGCCGGTGATTGATTTCAGCTCCAATGCATAACAATGGGATTGCACAAAAAGAGCCTGCTGCAAAGAGATAAGAATTTAATAGAATTTCTGAAAGCTGAAGGTTGGGCTTTTTGAATATTCCCTACGTACGTGGCGTGGAGACAGCAGATAAAGGATGGCATTTGTGGGGACTATTCTCAAATGGCTTGTAATGAATGGTTGTCATTTCCACTAATGGTTTCAAAACAGCAAAGCAAAACCACGGTGTGAGCAACATTTGGGAGTGACTCCAAGTTGCGCTATTAAGACTGTGTGTTTGTTGTTTAGAGCTGCACTGACAGTCGGCATTATTCTCTCAGTGAGACCAGGAATCTATCAGCAAATCTGTAAGTGACAGTGATTAGTCTTCTTAAACTCTTGCAGACGTCAAAACAAACCTCATACGATTTCAACCTGATATATGAATAATTTCTCTTCAGCATGTTTTGTCGATGATAATTCAAATTGATATCCGTCCCCTCACCTCCCCAGAGCATAAATAATTTTGCGTAAAGCTGCCTTGGAGACGTGCATCTCTGCCTATGTGTCGTTAAACCCCCTGTTTCCGTATCAAATGCTGTCAGGACACAGAGCATACACAAACTCTGCATACAACTACTACATCAATTCTCAGTCCAAGAGGGGAAAAAGTCCCCTGAATGAATTATTGGACGGTACCACTTCCCTGGACGTGTGTAGGGGGAGTGAAGGATTATAGCAGCTATAACCTTCATAATGCATTTGCGAAACATCAAGAACTTGTCAGCTTGCGAAGTGCGTAAAATATGAGCTCATTCTGGGGTGTAATATTGTGTTGGCTGGAGAGCCCAGAGGCGCAGGGATGTTTTCTTTCTTACTATGCACAGATTATTTACACTTTTACAAATGTATGGAGAGACTGAAGCAGCGTGGGGAACTTGTTCTCATATTTGGATAACGTGCGCACTGTGCGTAGATGCTAAAATCTGGTTTTGTCGTTTGAAGTTGTCACCTTTGCCGTTTCAGATAAGGAATATATCTGAGAGAGGGTGAGGAAGGGAGAAAGTCAGAGAAAGAGAGAGAGACAGAGAGTGTGTGTGTGTGCGTGTGCACATATGTCCATCGAGTTAGTGTGGAGTAAGGGGGGACCTCAAGCCCTGCCCATCCGATGCTGGAGGTTTACTACAGCTTCCGTGATGTCATGCCAAAGGGCGGAGGGAGGAGGAGGTGGGGGTGGGGGGTTGGAGAGGGGATGGAGAGGGGGGGGACAATGGCTCATGGGGGAAAGGTAAGTCAATATTACGTTTTTTCTCGCTGACAAAGGCAAATGAAGCCATGTTTTTTTGCTTACAAACAAGTAACATCTTAACGCGTTGACACGGAGCCGTGCGCCGGTGCGCTGTGTAGGAGAGGCCGGCCGGAAACCCTCCGTTCGCTCTCACTGTTTATCACATCTGGACATTTGTAACGGGATAGATGATCGCTTTTTAAATCTTTACTCGGGATATCTTTTTTTATAACAAACTACTTGACTGTGAAGCGCAACTCTCGCAAACACATCAAGGACGCGACATCAAACCCCACAGGAAACATTGCTGAATACAGGTAAACAGAAATCAGCGTTGGTTGTGTTTTGACTGGAAACTGCACATAGATTTATTGTTATTATTAATCTCCAAATCCAAGGCCTTTGTTGCATAACTTTGATGTGTCTCCGCATCCTTACGACGTTTGAAACCTCGCAGAGAGCGAGATTTTAGTGAGATTAGTTTTGTTTTCACGTTTTCATTTGCTCTGATTTCTCGAATGTAATTTCAAACTTACTCACGTCTGCGATCTCTCAGCAGTTTGACCTGCTTTTTTTTCCTCTTAAAAGTGTAGACTGATTTAAGCTACGTTTTCAAAACGCATCATTGGTGATCGTATGTGTAGCCTGTTTGAATTGGAGAAGATGTTGTTTTCTCTCAGGTGTGATTCATATTTACGCTGACGCCTTATAATAAGTGGGAATAAACCAACTATGGCGCTTTCTCAGAACCTCAGTGATGCGTGTTTGCCCACTTCTCTCCGTCACTCCGCCTCTGTTGGATAGTTCATCAGCGTGCGTGGGGTTTGAGGAAAACACACTCGGTCTAAGGTCGGAGGATTTTATTCCTCTGAAACCTTTTTTTACGAACCGAGCCATACCTGAACTGTGTTCTCACTCCGTCGTCTAGTTTCACCTTCTGTATCTCTAAGAATAAATTAGCTACTGTATCTCTCACACCACACTGCTGCTGCGCACTATACGAGCCGATTCTCTGTTTCTGCGTTGTTACGCCGAAGTGTGATATCTGTGTAGAGTTCAGTACCAAAATGTGTTATTACGATCTTACAGTGGGCGTTGAGCAGGACTCCCGTGTGTGTGTGTGTGTGTGTGTGTGGATCTATGGACAGATGGATGGATGGAAGGATGGAGTGAGTGTGTTTGAGAGTGAGGCAGAGGGAGGGGTTGGCCATTTGATCCTCTGCAGCAGAAAACAGAGATGCTCTCTTCAAATGTCAGCCGCCTTTAGTGGTGCGCAGATAAAAAAAAAAAAAAAAAGTCCTCAGAAGCGCGCTACAAACAGGCTGAACGCCGGGCGTCGAGGAGGCAGGCTCGAGCTGCACATTTCGCCGGATTTTCAAGTGCTCATCTTGTCGGATTCACCCCGAGACAGTCCTGCGGTGCAGAATGTGAGCCTGTGCGTTGTATTTTTCTGTAGTACCCCATCCACCCACCCCTTCTTGCATCGCTTTGATGGCCACGTAATGTGCTGTGTGTGTGCGCCTCACGGTCTGTCAAAGCACCTGCGTCCTAAGATGGAGGAAAAAGATGAAGGATGATGATACACAGAGTGTTATGTCACCCGCTCTTTAAGTTGCTCTCCATCCCCGCTGTAGTCGCCTATAAAGCTGCTTAATATGCTTCATCACCGCGGAGCGCTGCTCTTATGATAAACTTCAGCTGGTAGTTGAGGTGGTAGAAAATCTTTCAGGGTTTGGAAGCAGGCGAAACCAATCGAAACGTACTTTAACTTTGTTTGAAGAAGCATCAACCTTTAGAAACAGTCTTCAATCGTGCAAGTTTGGATTTCAGGGAAAAGTGGCTTAATGCAGAATGAATACTGAGCTCAGGATTTAATGCATCATAGGCAGAAATGATAAAACACCTATTGTTTTTCTTCTGTTTACTTTTCCTGTGAAATGTAGCCTAGTTTCAGGGGATTACAGAATTAGGTTATTGGTGCCTTATGCTGTCAGTGGAAGCTATAACGGCAGAGTATAGAGCTGCAAGTAGCACAGGCCTGATATGAAGTTGCCTCTGTTTTTTTTTTTTTTTTTACCGTGACAAGAGGAAACCTCTCTATTTATGAAGGGTTGAATAGCCCATGGTGAGGACAGCAGGTGCCGGAGGTGGGAGTGCAATAAACATGTTGGAGGAGCAGCTGGGGCCAAATTGCACTCTTGTCATTTAAAGCCTATCAGAAATCTAAGCAATACAAGCAAAGGTCAGGGTTGGCCAGGCTTTCAATGGAGAGGAGGCATTTAAATAGAAAGCCTGGAAATAATGAATTTCATGCCCTGCGTTAAAAGGGAAATAAATACAGAAATGAAAATTAATTAAAAAGTAAAGCAAATGTGCATAAATTGTCAGATGGGCGCAGAGAAGCGTAACTGTTTGGAATATCACAATGTGCTGCGTAAGGAGGAGGACTTTCAGGTGCACAGACCCTCTGCAGTTAGTGATCCGTCCTATAAGCAGCAGTTTGTGTTGTTTGTCTGATGTTAAGGTCAGGGTGTCCCATAAGGGAGCACGCCACCAGCCCTAAACTCTCATCCCATAACTGACAAGACCACGCATCTGACTCACAGTCACTTTGTCCTTTACCTTTCTGGGAGCTGTGCTCCGTTTTATTTGACCTTGAGACCTGGATGTCTGAGTTTAAACCTCAGAATGAAGGTTTTGTCAGAGCTCTTTTTCATATTTCCTCTGCTGATCCTATATATTATTAATCACATTTTCACATGTGCCAGATAATCTGGTTACTCTATTTCCTTTTTTTTGTCTAGTGGCACAAAGAAACCAGCTGTGTAATTTGACACTGTCCCGCTCCACAACTTTTGATTTCTCTGTCTCTTCAGGCCAGCTTGCTGAAATCACACTAAGTTGTCTCTAAATCCTGCTTAACAGGACCAGGAGTGTACATCTGGCATCGGCCCTGTATGTACACTAATACTGTTACAGACAGTTCACCCTGGTATTTAATCTAACTATGGATTTAGGCCTCTTTGCTCCATTGTCTGAGTATAGTAAGCCGCGGGGCTGTAATGGTATTACTCAAACCTAAACTTTGTTTTGTGGACTCACTGTGTTGATTATAGAACTGTACTGTGTTAGTACTGTGTGGCAGTACAATACAAATTTTTAATCCATTCATTTTGTATTCATCTTTCTTCCTGTGACCCCCCTCGCTTCTGATTAACCAAACCTCCCCGGTGAACGGCTAATTGTCTCATACTTCTCCAATTTTCACTGAAAAATAACGAGCTGCGAGTCTTTTAGGTGGGAACGAGCAACATCTGATCAAAGCATAAGAGAGTAAATATCCTCCGCAGACAAGGCTCAAATTAGTTTTATATTTTTCATCTGCAAAGAATCCAGATGTTCAGTGTTTTTAAAAAAAGATGAAACAACAGATGAAAGTATAGAAATGTAAACTTAGCCACATGTTTTGTGATTAACTGCCTGATTTTATAAACCCCTGCAATCAGATATCTCACACGGGTTCAAAATGTCCAGATGCATTTTCTCTGTGTGCAGCAGTAACAGTGGCTTAGGACTGAACAAAGTGAGCAGAGATGCTGACACATGGCCTCAGGCAACGTGTCCTAATAGAGCGCTGTTATATATTTGGTATTTAGGAAGGGCTCTCAGCTCCTTGGCCCCCCGATCTAACAATGCAGGACAGATGCTCACTTCACTTTAAAAGGTGGAGGGGGAAAGAAGTAGAAAAAGAGAGAGAGGAAAAAAAGAAATAAGTGAGTTTTTGTGCTTGTGTGCACGGAGACAGAGATAGCTGAGACAGTGAGACCAAGACAGAGATGCAGACCAACAGTATTGCTGCTGTAATCGGTTTTTCGCGGGGGGGGGGTGAAAGTTGATAAACAAGCATTCTGCAAAGAGTGCTGGCTGAGCTTTGGGGAGGTTTGCATGTAATGTAATGGGCAAAGTAAGGCTGGGCGTGTAGTAGGGGGGGTAGGAGAGTTTGATGGAGGAGAAGGAGGGTGAAGGGGAGGAGGAGGGGTGCGGTAGAGGGTAGGGCCGATCTGCTTTGGGACCCCTTGGATACGGACGCACAGCCTTTTGTTGTCTCACAGACTGTTTGCTTTCAGATTGGCACTGCTTTTAGCATGCACTTTGCCTGCACTGTGGGTTCACATGCATACACAGTATGTGCAACGGGATAAAACTCCCACTGCATCTTTGAAAAACAAAAAGACGAGAGATGAAAAGGTGGAGACAAAGGATGAGGGGAAATAAGATGGACAGATGCATCTTGCACTCTACAAAGGCCATGATTTATTTTCATGTTAATGTGAAAAGAGCTATATGGGCCTGTCAAGACAGCTACACAGTATTTGAAAGAGCTACATTACTGTAATCATTTAAAATAATGCAGTTTTTATGTCAAAAATCTACTAATTAAGAATATTTGCCTTGAATACTCTACTACTACTATACTGCTACCTCAATTTAGATTTTCAATAGAGTGGATTCAGAGTGCAGTGACCCAAGCCTTGGTCTTGAAGATGGATGGATGGGTAGCCCATACAGAGAACGAGTCACTAGAAACTCAAGGGCACTTTGTCTTTCACAGTGTTATGCTGCCTGCTGCAAAGATGCACAATCCAAATAAAGGTGAAAGCTAAGGGTATAGATGTGTATATGTATGTATCTGAAAAGGAGTCAGATCTCACTGTGCTTGCTCAGCACTGTAGGTAAAAAGAGCACAGATAGAAAGAGAGGGGGGGATCGGCTTGTTTTAGAAACTTGCAAATGAAGTGTCTTAAAGCTACGCTAGTTGAAAAGTTCAGCCTTGGGCTTTCACAGAAAAACAATGCACACTCTCCCTGAACTTGGAAAAGAAAATTACATACGACCACCTGAACTGTTGGAGTGACTTTCTGTTTAGTATGTAACAACTCCACCATCACCGGCTTCTCTGAAAGAGGGAAGAATGGGAAAGGGATTTGTATTAGGTTTAGTATGTTACTCTTGGGCGTTGAGGAGGATAAAGAGAAGAGCTATTACCTTGATGAAAAAAAGGCACGAGAGGGGGAGAAAGAGCTCTGATTTATGTATGATTCATTATTTACTGACCATTCTTCGCCCCTTTCCCCTTGCTTCACCCATCCCCCTTGTGATTATATATGCACCCTGAAAAGCTTGATAAAAATGTGCAAATTTGATTGATTCTAATAGCAGACTGACAGGGACCCCAGCTGGGGCACTTAACCATGCCTATGTGTATGTATGTGAGTGTGTGTGTAAGTCACGTGCACTGTTAGTTAATAAAGGAGTGTCTGCTGTGTGCTCAAATGTCCCGACCTTCCTTCAAAGTAGCACCCCCACCCTCCCCTTCCTTCCTTTATCCAAACCACTGCCCCATCCACTAGGGCTGATGCAGATGATTTCATGACAACTCTCTTTTTTTTTTTCCTTCTTCTTCTGCCCACCCCCCCCTCGTCTCACCTCCTCGTTTCTCCTCTTTCTGGTGCTAGAAAATGAGTTTCGGGGCGAGCTGGTGAACCAGCGGTGGACACGAGGCGAGAGGACCAGCAGCCGCTGTCAGGCCTCCCAGAGACTGCAGAGCCGTCGACCAATCATGGTGAGTGACAAGGCCCTGCAGCTCCTACTCAACCCCCCCCATCTCTCTTTTCCACTCCACCACCACACCCCCACACGCCTTTCCAACCTTATTCTGCTTCCTGGGCATTTCCCCAATCCCCAACTCAGCAGGGAAAGTAGAAAAGGGTGGAGGCAGAAGGAGGGGAAGATGGAGGAAAGAGACAAGCTTTGTGTGTGTGTGTGTGTGTGTGTGTGTGTATTGGGTAAAAACGGGGGGGTTGACGGCCATGCAGGACAGAAAAACATGAATCAAACAGCACATCAAATCTCCCACTTGGCCCTGCCCATCCTTCGCCTCAGCCCTGCTCAGCTTAGTTCAGTTTAGTTAAGCTCAGCATGGCACAGCTCAGCGTTTCCCACTGCTGAGTTCACTTCACTTCACAAGACTTTTTTTTCTCTATTGAAACACAATAAAAAAAACAGAATCTCAAAAGGATGTCCTTGAGCTGCTCATACTTTTTTGTCCATAATATTCCTCCTTATCAGCAGAACAGAGAAACACTCTTCTACCACCTATTTTCCTCTTTTATACCCTCTCTAAACCTGTCTCCCTTCTTTCTTGTACTTCAAACTAAAATGTGTCTGACCCAGATTGCCACATTTTCAAGGTTATTTATACAGTCTGGTATAAAAACAATCTGGTGCTTTCATTTCTTGGGCATCACAACTGAGAGTGTGACACTCAACAAAGAGATGGAGGGACTGAGAAGGGAAAGAGAAGTGCAGGTTGTGAGGTAAATGTGTGTGTGGGGGGGTGGGGGATGGGGGGTGGAGTGGGGGTTCATTTTCCCCTAGGCCCAGTAAAAGTAGTTTTGCTTCCCCCTGATGGCTCGGGTTCATCCGTAAAGATGCCTTTTATTGATTAGATTTGATTTCTGCTGCTGAGGGAGCTGAGGAGAGAGATGTGTTGGTTTCAAACACTATTCTTATTATATTTCTAGACTTGTAGTGAACTCAGGTGTCTGAAACGGATTTAGAACCGAATGTACTGATGTTCAGTTATGAAATCAAGCATTAGGATGACTCGTACTGTAAATGGCAAACCTCTGATAGTGCACACAGTCACATCTGACCCATAGTCTGGTCACACATGCTCAGTCTTCTCACATATGAAGTGCAAAACATAATGCCCCCCCTCCTTCTCACTACTCTGCTCTGCCTTGTGGGAATTATTAAAGTGAAACTTTGGAGGGATTCACTGTGTGGTGATCCAACGTGGAGGCGTGGTCCGCCTGTCAAAGGGAACCGTGCAGCACGCCTCTAATTGGCAGCTGCTGTCTGCAGGTAATATTTGGACATGTCAGTCTTCGCCGCCACCCTCTTCTCCAACTGCTCTTTCAGTGTCTCCACCCCACCATAACCCCCTCCTTTCTTCATCTACTCTTGTAAAACTGAAAATGAATAAAAGAGTCATTTATGTGCACCAGGGGACGAAGGGTGACCTTCTCTCTGAAGTCATCGCCCTCAGCCAGCCATTTACATAGAGCTGTCAGAATGCAGAGCAGAGTCGAGGCCCTCCTGCACCGACCGTTGCACACAAAGAAGGACATAATTGATAATGTACAACACAGCCTGTAGGGATGAGCCACATCTTCCTCCTCCTCTTCCTCCTCCTCCATCTTTTTTTTGTCTGCTCCTGCTCCACACCACATTTCACACTAGTTAAACCTAAGACACACACATTTTGCACATGCTGTCGTGCACGGACACACACACACACACACACACACACACACACACACACACACACACACACACACACACACACACTCTAGGTACCTTCGTCTCTCATTTTCACCTCTCTCTTTCTTTCTCTGTTCTGCATAAAACATTGCTGGTACTGTGTAGGCCCACCTACATGCATATAAGGAGTTCAAGGAGTCTTAATTAAAAAGACAACAAGGTAAAGGACATACATTTGAACATATAGTGCACTAAAAAGAACTCATTCAAAGAGGTAAGGAAAATCAGGTGCCTTGCCGTATCTGGATTCACTGACTGTGACTTTGTGTTCATACAAATTTAATGAGCTGGAATTGAGAAAAAGGACAAGAAAAAGAGAACTCAGATGTGCTTACCTATTTAAATGTGCGTAACTATGGTTACGCAAACATGAAAGCAGTAGGGGCCCTTTTCAGTCCAGGTTTTGATTCATCTGATGACTATCAACGTAAGGAGGAGGCAAAGGAAGTAAGATGAAAAAGTACAGGAGTAACAAAATATAGTATATAATCTTTTCATAAAGGAGGAACAGAGTTTCAATGACGTACAGTACACTTCTCTCTCACACACCCATATTCATAAACACACTCTTGCTTCGCTTTCCTTTCCCCTCTAGTTATATTCATTCAAGTAAAATGGTCCAACACATTTATCTAAAATGCCACCTACACTAACATTTGATTCATCAACTTTTATCTTTCATTACCACTAATTACATTCATAAGACAGTTTGCCGTTGATATAGATTCAGCATCACGACTACACTTTGGTGTCAAGCAGCAAAACCATTTTCCTAGTCATATTGTGACCATTTAAATCCCCTCTTGACTCTTTTTTTGTTTGTTTGTTTGTTTGTTTCAAACTACGCCTCCACACATTATGAGGCACACTCATTTCCGATGGTGGTGGAAATCAGATCTTTTACTTACGTGAAAAATTTGCAGTTAAAGCAAAAAGAAATTAATTGATCCATCAATTATCTGGCAGACAGAAAATTAAGCTCTGGCTATTTTGATAATTGATTCTTAATTTCAGTCCAGTTTGATGTAAAGATCCCAAATATTTCCTGGTATTACTTCGCTAATATGAGTATTTGATGTCTGTATTTGTCATACACAGTAGTAAATATGAGTGTTGAACTATTTTTCATATGAAAATTGATATGGTTGTATGTGTCGACTTTTCACCACTTTGCGACATTTCGTTAATAAAAACTAACTTGAAGGAAAAAAAAAACATGAATCAGTAATAAAAATAACTGTTAAGCTTAGTAGCAATAAATGGAAAATACTCTTAAAAGTAAAAGTCCTACATTCAAAATGTTACTTAGAGATTTTTATTCATATTTCCACTTCATTTTTGGAAATTAGCAGAGCTACTTCACAATCTTTCTACATGACCTCAAGCAACTGCAGAATTATCCCTTAGGATATTATACTACTTATTATGAAAAACTATTCTTTTGCCGTTGTATCATTATGCTGTATATCATTATTTTTATATTTAAGTGAAGCTCATTGTACCTAACTCATATGTTGTGCAGCTTAATCCGTATGCATAACATAAGGGAGGTTCTGGACACGGAGTTAGAGCAGGCTGGCTACTATGGTTGGAGCATTGATCCCCAGCTCATCCAGTCCATTTCTGCCCTTGAGCAAGACACTGAACCCCAAGTGGCTCCTGGTGTAAAGTGTCACTTTGGATAAAAAAAATCTGCCAAGGGACTAAATGTCAATAATGTTTTGTAAACTCATCATAACTTTTGTGCCTAAAATTATAGTCTGTGACATAACTACAAACAACAAACTACAAAGTATAGTTGAAATAATTGTAATGGGAGTAAAAAGCAAAATATTTCTCTCTGAAATATCTTGGAGTAGATAATAAGTGCCATAAAATGGAAACTCTCAAGTGAAGCACCAGCACCTAAAAACTGTACCTAATTAAAGTTCTTATTCCACCGACCGCTGTTCTTTCACATATGCATGCAAACAAGTGCAGACAGTCAAGCATAAGGAAATAGAGTCAGAACTATAAACACCCATGTAAAGGAGAGCACACACAGACAGAAAACTCTTCACCACCGCACTCATCCGCTCGTCTTCCCACACAGCGCTGTGAGTGGAGCACAGAAGGAGTCAACTGCTCCCTTCAGGCAGGGCACAAAGCTGCTGCTTGTTGCACGACTTCTATATTAACAGCACTTGATCAAAAGAGTTGAGGGCCAGAGTGGCGAGAGAAAGAGAGGAGGCCAAGGCGGTGGAGACTCGCACAGGAAAGGAGGGGCCAGTGCCTGCACCTGTACCTCCGGCCAAACACTAGAGGCTAATGAATGAAGCGTACCCTCCTCGCGGAGAAAAAAAAAGAAAAAAGAAAAGCCCTTAACAACAACAACAACAGCGTGCTTCATCTTCCTCTCATCCCTCTTTCCCTCCTTCTTTTCATAAGTAGTCTATTAGCAGGAAAGGGGCATTGCCAAACAGAGAGAGGGAGAGGGGGGAAAAAAAAGAAGAAGAAGAGAAACAGGGACCCCGTGTTTGAATCCCACTGTGGTGGTGCCAACTTCACTATAGAGAAGCAACAAAGCAGCTAAGTGCCTGGGCATGGATCGGGGGAGGTGTAGGCAAATAGAGGGATAAAGGGGTAGTTTGGGGGGTGGGAGGCTGTACAGGAGGGAGGAAGTGTGACAGAGAAAGAGGGTAGACCTGAGATATAAAAAAAAAAGCCCAGAGTCCAGTAATCAAAGCTAATGGCTCCATTGTGTCTAAAAAGCATCTGATAGCTTTAGAGTGCACTGAGAGCAGCAGCGAGCGTGGAGAGGTGGTGCTGGAGAGGTGTGGCTGAGGGTCAATATGCATGTGTATATGTGTGTTTGAGGCTGCAGGGTTAACACCTGCTCTATTGTGACTTAAAAGCGAAGCCACCTCTCTTATTAAAAGGGATATTACAGTGCCTTTTTAGAGGCCCCTGTGTTTTTGCTTTATTATTATTTTCAGCGTAGTTATGATTGTCAGTCCCTCTGCTTACCGGGGCTTTGGCCTCTGTGTGTGGTTGCCCCTGCACACCATACAATCATGTGTACCATTCAGGTGTAGGAAATTACAGGGAGAGCGACGGGAGGTGTGTGTAGGGTGATGGTGGAGAACCGATTTGAAAAGTCGCTTGAACAACAGGGTTTGTTTTCACTTTCTTTCTGTCTGTTCTGACGAAGTGAGCCAGGCAGAGTGTGTATGTATGTTCTGTGGTGACAGGAAAAATGAGTTTTTGTGAGAATTAAAGATACGATCATCACTTTGTGTCACCGTTATCTTTCTTGTGTTTCAATGGGAACGTTCTGAGCAATGGTTATTACAGCAGTTCTTTTGAAGCAGAGGAAAGACAAGGGTGATTAACTGTGTGTGATGGAACATTGTGAGAGAATTGAGAAATAAAGCCTCACGCTCACCTCTCGCTTCTGTTTCTTCCTTTGCTCACTTCACATTCTCCTCCTCTCCTGCTTTCTCGTTTTCCTCTCTTCTCCACCTCAGATGAGTGTAGAGGGTGAAGACAAGCGGACTCGCACTCGGTCCAAGGGAATCAGAGGTGAGTATTGTCACATCTCCACATCACGTCAGGTCCCGTTTGTTAAAGGTGGTTCCCTGCTCACACGTATGCAGACATTAACTTTAACACATGTTCACAGTCCATCAAATGAAAGCAACCGTTGTGCTGGTCAGCAGGAGTGTGTGTGTGTCCATATAGAGGATGTGTATATGAGCATTCAAGTGCGTTTGTGTCTCTATCACAGGATTGACACATTTGGTTACAAACATGACTCCACTTCTTCCCAGATTCAGACTTCTAGTAGTCAAAGCAGTAGCAATTTTCAAAGGCTCATTTTCAGTCTACTTCCCAGGGAACTAAAATTCAGGATCTTCCCTGGGGTAGCTTTGTATTTTTATATTACAGGAAAGATTAAATAAATTAGCCGCTGACTGATCAAAAATGCTGTGGAACTAAATTTAAACCCTGGTTCCTCCAGTAGAAATGCAAACAAAGAACTAAATTCCTCAAAAGGTTCCTGGTCCCCAGGAAAGGGTCCTGTGGTGGAAAAGGGCCTCATGATTCAGATCTAGGCTCTAAGATAGAAACACTGAGGTGTAGATAATTTAAAGTTTCACATTCAGGTCATTCTGGATAACATTTCATACGTTTTCATCAGATTTGTTGTGCAGTGCAGGATAAAGCTTCATTAATGCTGTATATGTTTGTTTTACCTCATTCTCTTACACTGAAGCTTGGCAAGTTAGGGACCATCTTAAAAGTGTTTGCAAAATGTGTGAGGGGGCTTTGTGTCGACAATTACAAGCATCACAACAGAAAACCATGTGCCACAGAAACAAGCAGTCTAAACGATCTCTTAACATTCCTGCTACACAATCCACCCACTCTGGTAGAATCTGAATACACATATGTTTTATAAAATAAACATATATAGGTATTGATAGATATAGATATAGAGGAGATATGCCTGTTTGTGTTTGTGTACATGCTTATATATGGGCATGTGTGTTACTTATACAGTAAACAAAGTGTGTAAGTGTGAGATTTTTTTTCGTGCACATGTGAATGTGAGTATATATGAATTTGAACATATGGGTGTGTATAAATGTCTTTCTCTATGTTTTTTGTGTACAAGTGTGTGTGTGTGTGTGTGTGTGTGTGTGTGTGTGTTTAATGTTTAGAAGTGAGACAGCAGAGCAACAGTTCACAGGGTGTTCAGGAAGGCGCCCAGTCATTTCAACCGCATGATGAAAGCTGGAGAAACTAAGATGCTGCACACACACAAATACACACGTCAACAGTGTGTGCGTGTGTGTGTTTGAATGTGTGTATTTTTTGTGCTCTTAGTGTATCTTGATACCCGGGGTCATTCTGATATGTGATTAATACATGTGATATCAGAGCCCAAACTGAATTGTCCAGGATCGTATTGTTTTCTTATTTGCTCTAAATGAAAATAGGATATTTCTCCAAAGTCATTCTATCTCTCAACTCCCAATCAATGCCTATAACCAGCCCAGAGCAGTGTGTGTGTGTGTCTGTATGTGTGTGCTGTTTGTGAGCAGAGCTTGATTTATGTTTTCAAGGCAATTACTATAAGTTGTCCCAGAAAGAAGTGCTGTTTTTTTTTTTTTTACAGATGAAGGCAGTTTTCCTTTTAATTTCATTTTGCCAATTATGATAACTAAAGTGCAACAATTAATCATGTTCTATTGCTGAAGTCTGCATATAATTGTCACATTTTCTGAACAGCATTATGCAGTTTGGCTGATTTAGGTTTTTCACCTCTGTGTGGATGCTTTTGTGTGTGTGTGTGTGTTATTTAGAATGCATGTTTGTGCAGGCCGGTGCTGATAGTCTTGTTTGTCTTTCTGAACATGTGTTTATATGTGTGTTTGTTTGCATGTACTGCGTGTGTGTGTGTGTGTGTGTGTGTTGAGGTGTTTTTTCTCCTGATCATGCAGTCAGCAGTGTGTAAGCTGCTATGAGAAAGCCTCGTGGGATTCGTATGCATTTGTGATTTATTGATCTGAGTTTCTTTTAGCAGCACAGCTTTTGAGCAAACGTTCACCTTTGTTCTTCTCCTCCCGTGTCTTTCTTCCCCCTCCCCTCTTTCTCTCCCTCTTTTTCTCAGTTCCTATTGAACTCGTAGGACAAGAGCTGAGGTAAGGAAATGCCTTTATGTTTGTGCAAACCCCTTTCATAAAGTTCTTTAATGTGCACCGCAGAGCCCCCCCCCCCGGCACTCGTACACTTGCTATCAGTGCTTCTTTAGATGATATTGTATAATACTATTTGTATTTTTTATCATCAGCACTTCTCAGCTCATGGTCAGTGCCTCCAACAGGCTGGTATTGATTTCTCACAGCCTTTCGCTATTTCCTGCTATGAACACATACACTAGATGCAATGAAAAGGGTGTATGATCTTTTTGTGATACGATCGAAAGATACAGCGCGAGGAGAGAGGATGGTGAATGGCGATTCGTTTTTTCCTTCTTCTATCCCCCAACTTCTCCTTCCTCTTACTCATTCTTTCCCACCCAGTGCCTCACTAGTCATTAAGCCCACTGTCCTCCCTCTTCTCTGTGCTTCTAAATTATTTTTTCATCTTCTTGCATTTTGTCACACTTCACCTCCAAACATTGATCTGTGCTCAGCACTCCAAAGAAACCTATCAGTTTCTGAATTAAGAGAGGAAAAAAAGAGTAAGGAGGCCAGAGAGCACCTCATTTAAAATGTAAATGCAGCATTTTTTAATAAGCGAAATTAATAATAAGGATAATTGGAGTAATAAAGGGCAATTGCTGGGGGAAGTTAATGAGAATTGAAATGAGCTGTCCTGAGGGGTCATAGCAACCTGAATCAGAGGAGCGAGTGAAAAAAGAGAGAGAGAGGAGTAGAGCGAGACCTGATGATGATGACTGGTGAGGAGAGCAGAGCAGGGGAAATTACAGCAGGTCTCGGCTGATCCTTATCGCTCATAGTAACAGGATATAGGCCAGGGTTGATGTACGACAGACAATATTATGTTCTCCCCGGCTTGAAGCCACCTGCATTCATGCATTATGTGCGTCTGCTAAAAGGGTGTGTGTGGGGGTGCATATCTTTGTGCATGTGCATTTGTGTGACATGTGTGCTCAGTTTACATGTCTTTGCTTTTTTTCTTTATCTTTTTTTTTTTTACTGCCTGTGGTTATCATTTCTTCTGCATAAGGACTAAAATGCACCGTGTCTTATACATGCAGTATCTCTAACCTCCATCCATCTCATCCAGCTGCCCCACCCCTGGATGCAATGGCTCTGGCCATATCAGTGGGAGATACTCACGACACAGAAGGTAGGACAGATTGAAAACCCACCCTCTGTGTGTCCTTCTTCTCTGTCTGCCTGTCCTCCTTGTCATCTCTGCTTCACAGCATCTTTACAACCACAAGAAGATGCCACAGCCTGTTACTAGTCAAAAAGTAGTACATGTAAAACCACATCTTGTCATTTTAACACATTTTTTACAGATTTTATAAAGAGATATAACTTGTTAATTAATGAGCTTCAGAAATGGTGGTAGCTTTATTTTGTTACCTTTGAATAGAGCCAATCCAGCTGTTTCCCCATGTTTACAGTCTTTGTGCTCAGCTCAGCTCAGCTAACTAGCTGCTGCTTGTAGCTTCAGTTTTATGGTACAAACGCAAGAATGCTCATGTCTTTTTCTCTTTGCATGCAGTCCAGTTTTTTTTGGGTTTTTTTATCTCTACTGCACTGTTCATTATATACTTTGACAAACAAAATGTTGAGTTAGAGTTGTGGTTACCAACCCTTCTTTGGGGCCTTAAAACAAACCAATCGTGACTTCAGTCACCAGTTGTGACTGGTACAATGTGAGTGATTTTTTTCCCTTTGTTTTACTAGTTTTTACCTAATCAAGCATGAAAAATCAGTAATGTAGAAGTAAAGAGCAGAGGGAGCAGGCATACAGTCTTTTCCTTTCTGTTAATCATCTTGCATTCTTTTAAGTTTGTGTTATCCTTGACTGAAGGATAACTTACTTAACTTACTTAAATTTCTTTAGCAGAAATAAAAAGTATGTAAGGTTGAAATCATATAAATGAATCTCAGAGGGAAAAAAAGAGCAAATTCATAATATAATTTATATATAATCACATGGCAAAAACCTACTGGCTCAAAATCTAAACCTAAGTAATAAAGTTTTCAGTGGACAGCAGTGAAATCGGATTTCTCCTGGTTTTATTCTAGCCTCATTTTGCCGTCCTCCATGCCTCGTCTGTGTCGCTCGCTCTCGAGACCCTGTGGGACTCGGGGCAGCTCACTTGTGACTCCTCTTTATTGAGGGGCAGATATTAGCTATCTGTTTACATGTGTATTCATTCAGTGGGCAATTTCAGATGCACTTTGTTTATAGATCGTTCCTCAATCTCTTTCGGCGTCTCCTAGGTGAAAATAAGAGGGAGTTTATTGGATTTCACCCTCCGCTGCTTTGCCCGCTGCCTTTCCATACAAGTTGTTCATTAAACGTTCCAGTCAATTGGCTGAGATTGGTTGTGATGTCTGAGTGAGGGAGCATGGTGCCCTCCTCAGGCCACATGTGTTGACTCAGCCTCTCTGCTGGAGGAACTGCTTCGTTCTCCTTCTTGTCAGACAGAACACATGCACACTTCACTGTGCTGCTTATAGTCACCTGTGGACATGATGAGGTTTAACTGGACGTGTTGGTGTGTTTCCATTCACAACCCTGTTTGGTTTTAATGACTCAGTTCTCTCTGTCCTGCTCTTGTCTCTTTCTTTTTTCATCCATCAGCGTTCTGGGTTGCCCTGTAGCCAGAAAGCGCCGTCTAGAGGAAGCAGAGGCTGAGCAGGAATCAGAGCGGCCTGCCTCAAAGAGGAAGTCCCACCCCCTGAAACTGTCCCTGGACGAGGGCTTCAGCACTGAAAGTGACGCCAGCAGCGAGGCCGACAGTGAGGGGGAGAAGGATGGAGAGAAAGCAGGAGAAACCAAGGAGGAGGAGAAGGAGGAGAGGGACACAGCTGCAGAGGAAGGAAGGCAGGAGGTGACAGACGCACTGACACAGAATGGACATACAAATGGTCAGGAAGTGGAGACACACAGTCAACAGAAGGAGGAGGAAGAGGAAGACACATATCAGAAAGAGGAGAATGTATTCACAGCTGATGAAGGTACTCTTGAAATATCTTTACCCCCTTACTTCTTTACTGGGGAGTAAAAGTCTGCTACAATATTTGTTATTTTGTGTTTATATGTGTCGACATGTAATCATTCAAGTACGGCCCCTTGTATTCTGGAAAGCAGTCAGTAGATCATTGTAGAGATTAAATGATTAATAACTTGTTATAATAATGAAATTAATCCGGAGATTAAATGGGTACTCCTTCAGAAAGATGAGGCGCTCACACGAGACGGATTAAAAAGAAATGATCAAAAGCAAAACCTTTACGCTTTCACAGTCTGACTGGTATTCCCCATGGTGAGTAAACGTGACTTTATGTATAAAATCGTCCGCCGCCCTTTTAACCGGTGACAAAAATGCACATATTTTTTACTTCCTAAAGTTTCCTATCATTATCGATTACGGTGAAGTTTATTCCCACTCCTTTATTTTGTGACATAACATAATCCGTGTTGTTTGTGAAACCTTTTGTTGAAATTAGCGCCGCCTGAGAGGATTAATCTAGAGCCTTAAAGTCCCTCAACTACATAAATTGCAATACAGCTAGCATTTAGGTTAACATAGATTGTGGGGAGGTGGTGTATGTTATCCACCAAAATAAATCCCACAAAGGTACAAAAGAGGTGAGTTGCCATGCCTCCTAAGATCCAATAAGTGCATTGTGGCATTTCTTATTTTTTCTGATACAATCTACAAGCTGCTTTAGATCTACAGATCCTGTCACAGCAGGTGTTTTTATTTCATTGTGAGCTCACAGTGAATGACTTGGCAGGCAGGAAGATGAGGCCGGTGATGATAAAGATATTGCTGACAACAGCTTTAGCTCGCTGCATGACTCACACTTTCCTCTGTGTCACCGCTCTGACTTCTTCGTCTTTGTTTCCAAAGAGGAGGAGTGTGTGATCATCGAGCCTGAGGTCAGAGCAGCGCCACCTGCACCCGAGGAGTGTCAGTCTCCTTTTCAGAGTGCCGAAGACGTGGCCAACTCTCTCCTCCACCTTGGCCGAGTCTCCAACAACAGTGCTTCAAATGTGGCCATTCAGCAGTCTGTTGCTATGGAGACTGAGGAGGATGACACTGTGGAAGCCGAAAGGGGTGAAGAAGTAAAGGACGAGCAGGAGGGGGACATGAATGAGGGGGAAGAGGAGGAGGAGGAGGAGGCAGTTCACCGAGTTCAAGTGCTGGAGGAGTCATCTGTTCTGCAGAAGGAGGGAGAGGAGCTGGAAGATGAGCAAGAAGAGGGTGAAGACAGGAGCATCCACGTGAACCAGGTGAGCCACCAGTATCTGATCGAAGATGTCCGCCATGAACAGATCAAAGATGGCGAGGAGGAGGAGGAGGAAGAAATGGAAGTGCTAGAACGGCAGGGGCAGGACACTTCAGCGGTACACGCGGAGGAAGAGGAGAAAGATGGAGAGGACCACAGGGACCACGTTCTGTCCATTTCTGATGTGCCAACTGCCATTCGCACCATCACCAGCACCGCCGCAGCTCAGGGAACACACATCAAGACTGAAGATCACAGGGCCAGTCCTCTGGAGGACTACAACTCACACAGGGCAAGTCCCCTTGACAAATGTGACTCTCATAAACCTAGTCCACTTCAAAACTACAAGACCAGCCCTCCTTTAGGCTACAGCTCCCACAGGGCCAGTCCATTTGAGGACTACTTTCCCAACACAAGAGGTGAGAACTATAAAATCCACAAAGCCTTGTCCTTGGCCTCATCTGAAATTATCGAGGTTCGATCAGATAAGTCCGAGGAAAAAGACCTCGATGACTTGGATGGGGATGATGAGCGTGATGACGACGACAGCCTGTCACAGCGTTCCACGGTGACAGACGAGTCCGAGATGTTTGACATGACCCGAGGGAATCTGGGTCTGCTGGAGCAAGCCATAGCCCTGAAGGCAGAGCAGGTGAAGCCAGCTGGGCCCAGAGAGCTGCTCCATGCCCCAGATATCCACCACCAGCGATACTTCACCATGGAAGACAGGCCCAAGCACCTGGACGTCATCCGCAAGAGCTACTTCAGCAAAGGTAGGACAGAGGGAAAAAAGTAAGAGGAGAGGGCAGAACTACAACATGAAAATTGCTTGGTGTACACAATACATCATGAACATTTAGTCTACTCTATTTTTTAAAGCTGTGTTACTGTAGCATCACATGGTAGTGCTGCTATAAGCAGAGTCCTTTGTAGTGAATTCAAGGATGCTCCAACATCTTAGACTTAATATTTGTCTGCAGAAATTATTTTTTATCACAAGGAATTCTTGCTACTGTGTGTTGTGAAACATTTTAATTGAAAAGATAAAACAGGAAGCACTTAAATAAAGTGTGAATTGGTTGTTTCTTTCATTAAAGGAATTGTTTGACATTTGGGAAATATGCTTATTAGCCTTTTTGTGAAGAGTTAGATGAGTTGGTTGATACCTATCTCATGTCTGTGTGCTAAATGTGAAGCACAGTTGGCTCAGCTAAACACACAGACTGGCAGCATCATGTTTTTTGTGCCATAATGACATGAATGGAAAGCAACGGCTCTTTAAAAAATAAGAAATCTGTCAAAAACATATTGTAAGGTTTGTAAAATGTTGAGTGGTAAACTGCGTTTTTCATCAGTTGGCCTAAAAAAAAATCACCATAGTTCTTTACAAAGAAATGATGAGGCTGTAAATTTAATCACTCGTATCTGACTGAATATTCAGAAATTATGTATTAAACCAGCACAAGGTGTCATGTGATTCACTTAAGGGAAGCAGAGTGTACAAACACAGTGTACCAAACAAACAGTGATGAATCACAGAGCTCTGTTTAGATCCTTCCTTCTCCATTGTGTGTGTGTGTGTGTGTGTGTGTGTGTGTGGGGGGGGGGGGGGGGGGGGAAAAA
>JAUMHL010000028.1:3159820-3183095 GCA_032362345.1 Sandelia bainsii
CCCCCCCCCCCCCCCCCCCCCCCCCCCCAACACGGACTTCCAGCTGAATAGGCTTCCATGAAGAGCAGAGAGGAAGTGCTTGAAGAGAGAACGAGGGGGAACAACAGTGAGGCAGGGAACATGAGGCGTTCGAGAGAAACAGCAAGAAAAGAGGAAAAGAGCGCAAGTTGTTCCACAGTCAGTAGCGTAGTGTTTGTTTACATGCTGCATGTGTTCGGGCCTTGTATTTCACTGTTGGCATGCTGCCCACTTGTCATGCCTCTCACACTATAGCAGTAGTGTGATTACATGCCTGGTAGTCCTGCCCTGTCCTTGGCCTCAACTCCTTCCTGTGGTGACGTTCCTGTACGGCTCAACGCTAATTAGGAGATGCATGTCTCGTTAACATTCAATTTGAAGGCCAATAGAGCATCACGCCAGCCTCTTGCTCCTTTTTCCTATCTCCACTGCCGCCGATACTGACTGGCTTACCTCCAGTAGCAGTGGGGAGGAGTAGGTAGCTTTAATTATGTGTAAATTATAGTGGTGCGATTTCCTCCTGATGCATTTTCAGGTGTTGTTTTCTCTAAGATCCTTGGAAAATGTCAGACAAGTGCAGCAAGGTGGTGGGAATGATCAAACCGCACGGGCTAAGTAGGCGGTGTTTGTTCAGGTTAAGTTTAGAAAAGCTGTAATATTTGATCAATTTGACAGTATTTCATCTCTGCACACATTTACAGAAACACACAAATCACATTTAAACTAATGCATAAAACACACTGTGCATTTACAGAGATAGAGAGACATAGATGCAGATGGTGTTGCTTTTGTACAGTTGTCTGAAATATGTCTAGATTTTATGCTCAGCCAAGCAGACTGTCTGATGGCATTAACCACTTGCTTTTGTCCTCTTTATTTATTCCATCTCTCCTCACCTCTCCTCTCCTCTCCTCTTTCCTCTACTCTTTCTCCTACTTTCTGGTCCTACCCTCCTGCCCTCCTCCATCCAGAGAGCAGTAGGTCAGAGAAGAGGGAGAGCAAGTGTCCCACCCCAGGCTGTGATGGGACAGGTCACGTGACTGGTCTTTACCCCCACCACCGCAGCCTGTCAGGCTGTCCGCACAAGGACAGGATCCCTCCGGAGAGTGAGTTGTTTTTTTTTTGTTCCAGCTGCTTAGAAGATGAAAATAAGCATGGAGATAATAGAAATGACAACAAAGGGCAGTCTGACATTGACAGAAACTCACTACCTCTCCTTATGAGAGGTAGACATCACATAAGTGCTGTAATACCAGTTTAATCATGATTCCCTGAGGGTTTGAAGAGTTTGTGTTCTGAGCCAGACTCACTGAACTAAGGTCACTGTGGCCTCATACATCAGATGCTCAGACCATCCATGTACAGTACTTGAAGGCTACAAACAACTCAATATCTCATATAATATCTAATATACAACTCAGTATCTCACTTTGAGCCTGTTGGCTTCACACTGCTGTTGCTGAGGATACAGTCAAGCATTTAAGAGCTGACTGGTCAGAAAAGTTGACCTACCAGAACAATTCAGAATAGATGTGATTTGGTTCACTGGTTTGGACTCTGCATATTTTCCCTCCTTGGCTCTGCTCATTTGATTTAAAAGATACTTCCTACATAGTGTATGTATCAGAGGCCGTCTTTCTGTAGCTATGACTACAGGTTCGTTTAATGCAGTCTAGTTTCCAGCAATTATCTGATTAAGATTCATTTCATTTTCCTGTTGGTGTTTATACTTAGGGATTGATTGAAGATACTGCAGTGTTCAACTTCATCTGTAGCTACAGAGCTGCTGCCTGTGTCTGTTTCATTCAGTCCACAGGGTGCAGTAATAACCATTCATTAGCAGCCCTTTGTTCAAAAATAGAAAGTAGCTGAAATATTCACCATTTTGTTATGTTGCCATAGTCAAGGGATTGGGGGGGAGTGGGGGGGTGTCCAAAGAATTGGATTTTCTCTGACTGTGTTATTTTCTCTTCAGTTCTGGCCATGCATGAGAATGTGCTGAAGTGTCCAACTCCTGGCTGCACCGGTCAGGGCCATGTTAACAGCAACCGTAATACACACCGCAGGTACTCATACGTGAATCACAGTGTAGCATTTGTGTTTGAGTGTGTGTATCTCTGCAGATGACGTAGTGTTATGCACATGGTTTGTATTTTCCTTTGTGTATTCACAATCCTACATATTCATGCATGCAGGACAGCCAACGTGTCAGTCCACATCAGTGTGATGAAGATTTACACGGTCAGCAACATGCTCCCTGTTTAATATTCATCTTTTTTTTCTTTTCCTCCATCCCTCCAGTCTTTCTGGATGCCCCATTGCTGCTGCAGAGAAGCTGTCCAAGAGCCACGATAAGCCGCATATCTCTCAGCCAGGCACTGAGCACCTCAAAGGAAGTCCTAATGACAGAGTGTTAAGGTGGGTGATCAAAAAAATATCCAACCACTTAAATCATTTGACAGAGTTCTTTGCACAAATTCCAACAAAAGTCACTAAAAGGTCAATAAAAGACAAGACAATAAGTAAAAACGCAACACTTTAATTAATAATACTTTTAATGAGATAGTTAAATAGAGGGTAAAAAGGAATATACTGCTTATACTTGCTCTTTAACCTCACCTCTAATAAGTAGATAAAAAGAGGTTAGACAATGATGAAGACAAAATCTATCAGTTTCAGCACTGCATTAACAGTTAAACATTATCATTAAAACTTATTATCTTTCCTTTTTTCTGTGCATGAAGAATAAGTCTTTAACTTTGTGCTATCCTTGAAGTTATTCCAATGTAAGTCTGTCTCCTTTCTTAGATAAACTAAAAAAAAATCTAATTAGCAACCTTTTAGCCTTTTAGGGTATAGGAAAAGTATGAAGCTTTTTCATTTCTTTTTCATTTTTTAAGTTGTAGTAATAATTGATGTATTCAGTTATAGTTTTGACTCGTGTGAAAACACTTTGGTGCCTTTTGTCCGTTTAAACGCACCATAGATAAAATGGTGAATGACAAGAAGTAAAAGAAACAGCCTGGACATAAAAAAACTGTCTTCTCCAAACCAAACCCCACACAGTTGAGTCCTTTTCAAAATTAGTTACTTTACCAAGTCACAGTCTTGACCTTGGTTACTGTGGCTCTTATGAGAGGCGATGCTCAATATACAGAGTAAGTCTCGAAGCATCCAGTCTATCAGTCTAATCATTACTGTCACCTCAAACACTGAGATCTCTTTATCTTCATTCATCTCCCCAACCAGCCAGGCACCCTGATCACAGCCAAAAGAATGATAATTAACACAAACCAGACACTGGTATTATGCTAAATCCTGGCTCTTCCTCGTTGGTATTTTAATTAATAATGCAGCCGATAAGCTAATTATGCAAGTTATAGGGGCATTGCAGGGGATAGGAAAAATAATTGCTTTCATAGAGGAAAACCTCATCAGTGGTTGGACAAAGCATCGAGGATTAAAACATAATAAGGCTTGCTTTGTTTTCCCTTCTCAGATTGTTATTAAAAAGAATTCCTCTCACATGTCCTAATGGAATCTAGGTTGAATGAATAAAAAGGAAAAAAAATATCCCCTGTGATTGGGGATGATTGGTCGCAGAAAGTTTTCCTTTTACTGCCATGTAACAAAATCTTGCTTCAGTCCGGCTCTGCTGTGAATATGTGTTATTGGTGTGCCAATATGTGAAGTCCACCCCACAGCAGTGTGACTACAAGCCAGGTCATGTAGCTTATTAATGAGCGTATGGTTGGAGACCAGAAACTGTGATATGGGCTTCAGTGGTAAAAAAAAAGAAAAGAAAGAAAAACAGGGTTCGGCCAAGAGGGCGGAGAAAGGTGACACTACTCCCACTCATCCTCCCTTTCTCCCTCTTTCACCCCTCCTTCTTTCTTTCCTCTCTTCCTCCGCCCTTCTGCCTATCACTGGTCTATCGGTGGATTGACGCCAACAGGTCTCACAAAAGCCCAGGCTCTCCAGGAAAACGAGAGGGCTTAAAGCTCATAAATTCCATGCTGTACAACATGCAAATGTGCCCTCTGCTGATAAGAGAGCTTTTAATCCTGCTGCACTCCTGCTAAGTACACTGTTGCCCCTATCTTTACTCTCTCGATGTCACTCTATACCTCCCTCTCTCATTCTCTTTTTCTTTACTCCTCTCTCTATTTTGTTTTTATTGTGCAAGTCTTTATTGCATTGATCTTATTTTAATTCCAATCTCATTAGCCATTCTGTTTTATTCAGTTCTATTCTACTTTCTGCTTTTTTTTGGTCTTTAATCCCTCGCCTTTCCTCCTCCCCCATCCCCGCCCACAAGCACCATCGTGACGTCTGCTCCTTCTCCCCCTCACAGGCCCATGTGCTTCGTGAAGCAACTGGACGTGCCCCCTTACGGCAGCTACAGACCCAACATGGGACCCGCCACGCCCCGCGCCAACCTGGCCAAGGAGCTGGAGAAGTACTCCAAGGTGTCCTTCGATTATGCAAGCTTCGACGCTCAAGTGTTTGGGAAGCGTCTGCTTGCTCCAAAGATGCCCACCAGCGAAACCTCACCCAAAGCCTTCAAAAGTAAGAAAGGTTCCTGCCGTGTCGTTCTGACTGACATGTGATCTGCTGACTAAGGCTGGCCATGCAGTTATTTACAGTATCATGAATATTTATCATATTTCACCGCATATTCTGCTGCTGACGTTTTAGAGAGGAATAGAGTGACATTTTGTGAAACACATTATTTACTTTCTTGTTATTCACTACTCTCATGTCTTGTCTTCAGTCTATTCAGTTAACTCTATAAGCAAGAAGGTATATTGGCAAAATGTTGAACTACTCCTTTACAGGCCTTTAAAATGCCTCTAATACCAACAATCACTTGCATTATTACAAAGATATATTTTGTTTGCCTATGTAATGTTATCCCCTCTGTTGTAGCCTACTTTTATGATCATCTGATCTCAAATTAAATTAAATTTCTGCCTCCTGCAGCTAAGCCCTCATTCCCCAAGTCATCATCGCCCAGCCTCAGTATCCACGGTTACGGGAAGAGCTCCACCTTGTCCTACGACTACTCCCATGACGCTGAGGCCGCTCACATGGCTGCCACCGCCATCCTCAACCTGTCCACGCGCTGCTGGGAGAAACCTGAGAACCTCAGCACCAAACCCCAAAACAAGGCAAACACACCACCTTTATTCATATGTTTTTTTCTAATTAATTACTTATTATGATTGTAATGAAAGAGTATAGGAAGTAAATCCATCATCACCCATTAAAACTACAGATACATAATTAATCACTCATATGTGGCTGCTGTTATTATTGTAGTGTTCTTTTCTCCATAGCACTCAGAGATAGAGATTATTATTTGATTGTAGCGCAGATTGAAACATTGCAGGCCGCAGCTGGTGAGATGAGAGGAGAGAGCAATGGGTGTGCCTCTCCTCTCCTCTCTTTGCTCATTTTTTCTCTCCTCATCAACTCTGCATGAATTTATCATCAGGAGGCAACAGGAGAGTGTTGAGATGCAGTTGCATCACCTCACCCGTCCTCTTTCATCCTTCCATCCATCCCACACACTTTTCATGTTGTTATTGAATTTGGCTGACTGCCAGTTCCCTGGATTACTTTTCCACCAGGTAGCCTTTTTTCATTATCTGCCGGACGGATCTCCCACACTCTTCCTCCACCCTTGCCACTCTTTATTTCATTTTCTTTTCACATCTCTTTTTACTCTTCTATCTGCCTCTCCTCCTCCCTATGCAAGTCTCACTGTTACTCTCTTTCTCTGTTTATACCATCTATCTCTCCCTTACTCCCTCTTTCCCCTCTTAGTGCACAGGAGGTGTAATTGGAGCACCACTTTCCCCCATATTGTGATTTTTAAAAGCCTTTTTGCCTCACAGAGGAGAGAAAGTGACTGCTTCATCATTTTTTGATTTCCTGACAGGGTTTTAGGAAGATAAAAAGTGAAGATTAATGTGTCAGGCAGCACAGAAAAGTAAGGTGTTGTTCAGCAAGGCACCGATCCAAGAGTAAGCCTTAGTTGTGGAGTATTACAGCTCAGATCAGCCGGGGACTGATCTGCAGTCAGAATCTGAGCCAGTTGAAATCCAATATTGAAACACTGGAACACTGAGCTCATCAACCAGGGACATTTCTGGGAACTATTCCCGTTTTCGTTCCTCCTCTTCTAACCCTTTGATTTTTCTGGCCCTTGACCAGCCCATATG
The DNA here is from genome assembly GCA_032362345.1 of Sandelia bainsii. NCBI lineage: Eukaryota > Metazoa > Chordata > Actinopteri > Anabantiformes > Anabantidae > Sandelia > Sandelia bainsii. Next base: position 3,166,066 of record JAUMHL010000028.1, read on the forward strand.
AGCACCATGTTAGACGAATGCTGAAAACATGGCTCATCTCGCTCATCTCTCCCTCTCTTTCACCTGCCAGCGCTATAATAGAGCACAGACAGATGAACCGTGTTGTTGGTGCTGTTGGCAAAGTACTACTGGAGTATGCTAGATATGATTACTAACTTGCTTAAGCGATGAAGGTGGTGTTCTGAACTCGAATATGTAGCACTCACACTGATGTGTTTGTTTGATTCAAGCTTTAGGGCAATTTTACAAGCAGGTGAAGGTGAATGGGTGAAAAAAAATCAATAATTTCACAACATGGAAGTTAAATCTGACTTGAAATCCATCCAATGTTATGCTAATGCACGCATAAGCACTGCAACACAATCTGATCAAGAAGGTAAATAAATGAATAACAATCTTTATCATATATTGATGATATACAGTGTGTATGACTCCCTCACAGACACACTGAAGTGCACCAGAGTAGACTGGATTAGTAATTTATATTAGATGTATTACTTAATTATGTTTATGTATTAGTTCTCAGTTCCACAGTTTTCAGTTTTAAATCTAATAAACTAATTATATTAATAATTATAGTGAACCACATCTAATAACCTGTGAAATAACTTGATTATGAAAACTCATTAGTAAAAAAAATGCAGTTTTTTTCTATTTTTATTTTCATAAAAATGATTGGATTTACTTCATGAGCTGTCACCAGTCTCCGTCCTCACACCATTCAGCCAATCACATGGCCCCATGCCCAGAGCCGGCCCGACCCATTCTGGTGCCCTAGGCGAGATTACGGTTTGGTTACGGTTAATCAACCGCCTATAAACCCACCCCCACCCCCAACAGTCATTCCTAACCGTAACCCATAAATCTAAGCCTAACCCTAAATTTATTTAAGAATAGTTTCTCAGTGCATCTGACCAGGACAGATGTAGAGTAGATTTACCTGTTACTGTACAGTACAAGTAAAACATGCAGCTGCAGCAGACAGAGACTTGATGTGTTCAACATGACAAAAGTATTATCTAGTTGTCATCAGTGTTGCTGATCTCGTGATACACATAGAAATTCTGAATAACTGTTCATCATCAGGTCTGTTCATCTGCTGTATTAAATCTGCATGATGAGCTCATATTTCACACTTGATAAATCTGCAGAATGTCTTTGGCGTCAGATCCAGTCTTTCAGTGCGCTCTCTTTCTCTCTTTCTCCCACTCTTTAATATATTTGTCCATATTTTCTCCACTTATTGCCGGACATTGTCACTCTGTCGCTCTGTCAGCTGGAGGTCTGTGTGTGTGTGTCTCTGTGCAGGCGGGGGAGGAGAGGGGCGCATGCTGCGGGCGCAGTAACCGAGAAACTGGGGTTGTGGACGGATCCCGGCTGTAAAAGGACAAACTATCGCGTTTCACTTTATTGTGGAGAGAATCATGAGGGTTCATACAGGGAACAAAGCCCAAATAAATAACTACACAGAAATCGAGCTCAAAAACCTGCGACTGATGATATTTTCAAGCAACTTTTTTTTAGGGCTTGAAGCTGTGCCCACTCCAGCAAGTGGCGCCCTAGGCGACCGCCTAGTTTGTCTATGCCAAGAGCCGGCACTGCCCATGCCTGAGTGTCTGAGCCTGAGTAAGCTCAACAATCAGCAGCACACTTTGCCTGCTAGCTCCCATTAGTTTGGCTGCTGAGCTTGGATCAGTCTTCAGCATTAAAATAAAGAGACAGCGCTAATGGTAGCAAACTGGTTAATTTAAAGTCTGAAGATGTTCTTTTTAGAGAAGCACACACACCTCCCTGCCACGAGAGGTGTAAAGACATGTTTTTAAAAACTTCTTTCATTCATATGTTTCACATTATATATTTATATGATTATTTTATATTGTCTTATTTATTTATGTCATATGGAACACTTTGAGACTATGAAGTTCAAAAAGGCATAAGAAGTACTTTAGTAATCCAAGATGAGTATGTGTAAGAACAGCTAATAATACTGTGATGCAGCCCTGATTATAAATACCCTGTGTTTTCTCTGTAGGAAATGGACATTGAGGTGGATGAGAATGGTACCCTGGACCTGAGTATGAAGAAGCCCATTAAACGAGAGGGCAGTCTGTCTGGCACCAGCCCCGGGGTTCGGTCCCCGGACCCTTCCTCCTCCTCCTCTTCGTCGCTCCATCACGGTGGAAACAGCGGAATGACATCACCAAACATACAAGCCTACAAGCAGGAGGACTGGGAGGGACCTCTGGATTACACCAAACCCAGCCGCCAAAGGGAGGAGGAGATGGATGAGGTCAGTACAATCGCACCAAGCAAAAGTACAAACTCTAAACTCATAGTATTTCCTGTGATATTAGTCACAGAGGGAGCGTTGCAACATAAATAACAACGGACAAAGTTCCCCTTAAGCTTTTTAGGTAAAAACTCTTAATTGTTTACATCATTATGCCTTTGTCTAATCCCTTTGCCTTATTTCCTGCCCCCTTTCCTCTTTCTATTATTCATTTATTTCACTAAAATGCGAGAGTTACTATACAGTTAAAACATTGCACTGTGCAACAGAGGTGGTGTGTCAGGTGCATTGCACCATCCTGGCTTTGGTATATGCTAATTTTTACGCCTTTGAACTTTTTCAAAAGAAATATAAAGGGCCTTGAATGTAAATTTTTTATGAGGACATTCTGCATTTGGAAACATCAGTTGTCTACAAAAGAATAAAAAGGGATCAGAGTAGAGAATTGTGTGCACATGGTGGTTTGCAAAGTTTCTTTGCTTGTATACAAATAGTCAAACCATTGCGACAAAGCCATCACTCAGAATTGGTCTTAAATAGTCAACGCACACAACAACACATTAGTGCAATTTAAATGACAAAATGATTGCGGTGAATTTGCCAGCATTAATGTTTTGGACACATTTTTGTCATTTTTCAGATGGAGCACACTGCCCAGTCTTTTGTCTCGTCTGACCTTGAGGACTGTGACATGATGCAGGATTGTCTGGAAGAGAGGAAGTACCCAGGAGAGGTCACGACCCCAAGCTTCAAGGTCAAGTTCCAGCCCAAGGACAGCAAGAAAGAGCTGCTCTCGTAAGTAACTACAGTCAACAAGCCTAGATTCTGTAGCCACACTAGAGGCTCTGAGCTAACTAACTATATGATGCTTGTTCACCATCTGAGTTTAGCATGTTAGCATTATAAGATCGACAAATTAACACAAAGTACAGCTAAGGATGGTCTGAAAGTCATTAGTTTTGCAGGCGTTAAACAAAGGACTAGATGAAAAGTTAAGGAGTCAGTAACACTAGCACAAATGCCACAAATGGCTCTCAAAGGCAGGTCAGGAGGTTAAAACTCAAATGAGGTCTCATCCTCTGGTCAACAGTTTTAAGTCACTAAGAGACTGAATCTTAAATTAAATCGGCCTCTCTATCCTCTCTGTGTATCTTTCTTCCTCTCCCTCTCCAGGTGCCCTACACCTGGCTGTGATGGCAGCGGCCACATCACTGGAAACTACGCGTCCCATCGCAGGTATGCACCATTGCAGACTTATTTGGGTGATACAGTGAGCTAGTCCTCTATAAATACATTCTTATATGAAATGTGAACTCTATTGAGACTCCTCTGCTGCCTGCTCTCCACCTGAGTCCAAAGCAGGCGCACCATGACTAATTCAAATATTTTATTTGATCTTGACATGCCAGAGGCAATAATGTAGCGTGAGCCTGGGAAGCAAAGACGGTCATTGACTTTGATATGCATCAGTAATTTACTTCTTGCCGTCTGTCCTCCTCTGCCTAAATGACCTTGGTATGCCTCGCATTCTTGATTTCCCTTCACTCATGTCTTTCTCCTCTCTTCTTCCAATCCGTTCACACTGGCTTTCCTCGTCCTTTTTTTTGCCCTCCTCTTCTTCTGCCTGTCCTCTGCTCTTTCTCTTTTTCCCTCAGTCTGTCTGGGTGTCCTCTCGCTGATAAGAGCCTTCGGTCCCTCATGGCGGCCCACACCCCTGAACTCAAGTATGTCTGCTGTACACCTTCACTGCCTTTTCACTGCCACTTTAATGCACCGCTACTGACACTGGCCACTGCCACAATGCTTTTATTCTGCTGACGCTAACTTATCTTTTGTTGCTTGCTGCTGCCTTTGCTGCTGCTGCATCTGTCATGGTGATTTTCTCTGCATCTGGCTAGGACCATGCTTGCTTTCACTTCAATCAGCTCATGCAAATGTGAAATGAAACTGTAATTCTGTAGTACACGTGGCTCTTTACTAGAGACTAGGCCCAGTATGATACAAGTGTTTAAATGGCAAAGAGTCTGAAAAGATTGGATTTAAAACAAAGATGCATAAGAGTGAATAAAAAAAATGAGCAGATTTAACAAATAGACCATTTCTTTCATCTGCATAATTCCATTTTCAGACACCTCAATATAAAACATCTACTGATTTCTTTTTTTTCTGCTAACCTTGTGCTGCTGTGCTCTTTCCCAGATGCCCCACTCCAGGATGTGACGGCTCAGGTCACATCACAGGAAACTATGCCTCCCACAGAAGGTAACAAACCAAAAAAACCCCACATATGCACACACACACACACACACACACACACACACACACACACACACTGACATACATAGACACAAACAGTCAGTCAGAGAGGCCTAGTGACAGTTCATGGTAGAATTAGACAGGGACCACATACTCACACATCTCCACACCTTTTCATTTTCCTTTCTTTTTCGGCCATCTTAGGCGTTTTTGAGTTGATTTGGTTTGTAATTTGGTTGAGCAACCTCTGTAAAATTATTCTTCCTGATAATGTTCTCTCCCTTTATCAAGAAATCACCAGAGCTTTTTTTCAACCCTATGTTATCAACTCCATACTTTCTGTTTTCAGTCTCTCTGGGTGCCCGCGTGCCAAGAAAAGTGGAATTAAAACTCCTACCAAGGACAACCAGGAGGACTCCGAGCTTTTAAAGTTCGTACCGCTCAGAAAGCCATAATGTCTGCTTTTAGCGAGACTGACGGTAAAAGTAAACTGCAATGAAAAAAAGAAAGAAAGAGAGAGAGAGGAAAGTCATTGAGAGACACTTATATGGGTAGTGACCTGCCCCCATAATTGAGTCAAACACTCAGGCACTTACTGATGGGAAAATACACTTACTGCAGATACTGATTCTGAATGTAGTTCATGGTAGATTATTGTAGAGAAGATTGTCATAAATAATGTGCCATAAACACATGTAAGAATTTAATTTGACCTAGTAAACAAAGTATGTAAGTCAAATGTTTATTTTAATATTCTCAACTTTCTCTACAGGTAAAAATGTTGAGTTCTCCATGTCTAACCTTTGTGCTTTCTCACTTTTTAAAATTTCTTTCCTTGCTGCCTGGCTTCAACACTTCCCCTCCTCTCCTGCTGGACAATTCTCTTCTCGTCTTTCTCTCGTTTCCCTCCTTTCCTCTGCTCCCTGCAGATGCCCAGTGCCGGGCTGCGACAGCCTGGGCCACATCAGTGGGAAGTACGCCACTCACCGTAGCGCCTATGGGTGTCCGCTGGCAGCCCGCAGACAGAAGGAGGGTCTCCTGAATGGCACTCCCTTCAACTGGAAGGCCTTCAAGACAGAGGGTCCAACCTGTCCCACCCCAGGCTGTGATGGCTCTGGACACGCTAATGGAAGCTTCCTCACGCACCGCAGGTAAAGCTGCATCCAGGCTGTCCAGTCTAAAACTAGCCGATTTTGAGCCTGTCTTTGCCTCCCTAAATGACAACATAGTAGTGTTAGTTTAAGAGGAAAACAGCTTTTTGAAAGTAAAGTGCTGTGCTGGAAAGTTTGAGGAACTTCTGTGTTTATGTTTCTGAGAATGAGATGAGAATCTGATACTGGTATATTATGTTAATTATGAAACTAGACCTAGGGAGGGCCTAGGTTATCCTAGCTCTACTAACCTGGATCTGAACAGAAATGTAAAAATGACAGCCTGTTATTTGTGTTAAAATAAGACAAGTCACCGTGTCAATCTAAGAAGTAATCACAGTGTGCAGCTCCCTGTAAAACCACAACTTGTCACTTTTACACTTCTGTTTACTGAAAAATGAAATGACATGTTAATTAGTGAGTGTTAGAAATAAAAATAACATTTTCATGGCTTCCTGTTTCCTGAAGCCTAATTTTAGCTGCCTCAATTTGAAACTGGATGCCAGGTTTCTCGTGGAAAAAAATCCAAATTCTTAAACAAACATGTTTAATTTAGTTGTGACGTTACTAGCATCTGTTTAGATATAATGTCAGATGTGATTGCTCAGGCCACAGTGTGATATGTGTAACCTTGTGTGAGGTACAGTATTATGAATCTGTGCGCCACTTTTGCTTCCAGCCTCTCAGGATGCCCCAGAGCCCTGCACGCCAAGAAGAAGGCCAAGTTCCCCACAGAAGACTACCTGGGCACTAAGTTCAGGGCCAGTGATGGTAAGAAATCTGTAAAGACACGTGTTTGTGGGGCTGTGTGCATATGCACATGAAGATGTGTATTTTAGTGTTTGCAAAAACCATACCCATCATTTTCAACTAAATAATATATGCTCTGTTTCTCATAAAAGCAAAGATGGATAAACAGTCAAATCCAAAATGCACCGTGCAGCTACCGACCTGATACTGCTCTTCTCTGTTCTAATGTGTTCTAATGTTTCTGTCTTCTCCTTTAGTTTTGGACAGTGATGAAGACATCAAGCAGCTCAACAAAGAGATTAACGACCTCAATGAATCCAACAACGAGATGGAGGCTGATATGGTCAACCTGCAGACTCAGGTGTGTGTTTCTGCTTTTGTTACATTTTTATCCTATGAATCACGGAATATGTGTGTAGTGAGTTACTGGTAGTGCTGCAGCATAAAGTAATGAATTCAGTCACTTGAGCCTGTTAGGTAACTCTTTATAGTTATAGTTTATTTATATAGCACCAAATCACAACAAAAGTCATCTCAAGGTACTTTACAGTGTTTAAGGTTTAAGACCTTAGAGAATATAACTATATATACAATTATCCAGAAAACCCAACAGCCCCATTTGAACAAGCACTACGTGACAGAGAAAAGGAAAAACTCCCTTTAATGGAAGAAACCTCCAGCAGAACAAGTCTCAGGGTGGGCGGCCATCTGTCTCGACTGGTTGGGGTGGTGGATCCTCACCAGACTAAACCTTGACATTTTTAGTTGCAGATAAAAGACAAGTTACAACCTTATGTCTAAAGTTGTACCACTTATACAACAATGGTTGCTGTGTGTTGCAGATCTCCTCCATGGAGAAGAACCTGAAGAGCATTGAGCACGAGAACAAAATGATTGAGGAGCAGAATGAGGCCCTGTTTATGGAGCTGTCTGGTCTCAGTCACGCCCTGATCCGTAGCTTGGCTAACATTCGCCTGCCACACATGGTGAGTTATTATCCCTACACACACACAGCGATGGACCTGCTCAAACACACTTTATGATTTAATATATTTATTTTGAGGTGAATCTCATGTGTCAAAAACTATATAGGGCTTTGTTTCCCCGCTCTTCCCAGTTAAGATTGGTTTGTTGTTTGCATCACAGCAGGAGCCGATCACTGAGCAGAACTTCGACAGCTACGTGAGCACCCTGACCGACATGTATACCAACAAGGACTGCTTCCAGAGCCCGGAGAACAAGGCTCTGCTGGAGAGCATCAACAAAGCTGTGAAGGGCATCAAAGTCTGAGACTCAACATGCGCACACAAACATGGAAACTGTCCTGAAGTGCAGGAGCGTGATGGAGGTGGAGAGACGGAGAGATGAAAGAGAGATGTTGAAATACTCTACGATATATTGAAATATGATTCAAAAACAAAAAGGGAATTCAGGTTATTTAACGGCAACTTCAACAAAAATCAACCCAGGGAGCACTCTGTTTGAAGAAAAGTGACGAGGACCAAAATCCACACCATGCTGCTGCTGGGATTAGACGGAGGAGACGGATCCTTCAGTCAGAATGGATGGAAAAGAAGGATAATGTTACTAAAAACTGTATCTGGGGGATTTAACATGCTGTATGTTTACCTGTTGTCTCTTTTGTGTCTGTTGTGCGGCCGATTGGTCATCGCGCGGGAAAGGCGAACGCGAGATTGCTCAGACGAGCTCGGCGACTCGAACAGGGAGGCGCAGATGAACGTGGAGACTCTCAGTGCTGTCCTGTAGCATTCACTGTGGCGCGTGTGTGCGTTTACCAGGCTCCGCAAAGAAGCTGTCTGATTCATGATCACACACACACACACACATACACACACACACTCCAGCAATATGAAGCATGCACTAAACTGAATTTGTGTTCGCTTTGTGGTATTACTGCGGCAAAGACGTCAACAGTGCAATGTTGACTCAGTACAGCGGTGTTCTTCAAACAAGGTCATGAGACAGATCCAGGAAGAGTGCAGGTTGTTTTTCATTGGACAGCTGCTATCGTGTTTTAAAAAGCAGCACATAAATCCTTTTGTTTTTTTTATTTAAACTGAAATAATGATAGTAATAGTGTGCACACAATTCAATTTCAGTTAGTCATATCAATAGTATTTATCAACATAGGAATTGCACTTCATTTCAATGAATAGTTTTGTGGTCCAATAATTATTGTTATATTTTAATTATTTAAACTTGTTAACTTTTAAATTGTAACTTATTGCCATTTATGTTATTGAGGTTTATTTATTTGAAGCAATCTATTTATTAACTTTGTTTTATAACACACAAAAATGCATTGATTCGCAGATGTCTTAGTCAATATTTTAAGAATCTATATAGATAACTGACGAGGCATATTTTGTTTTTGAGTACTTTTTAAAAAGGCTTTTTAAGTGCAGATGTTTTATAACAATGACACATTTTTGGGATAATTTTACAAGAAAATTTGTTTTGGGGTCCTTTTTTTCCATTTTGTTTGTTATTTCTGTTACTGCTACAGTCAGAAACCCACTGCTGAGAAAAAAGAAAGTATGTATTTATTATTTATTTAATATGAAAGAAATGGACTGATATGGCTGTATATTTATTTTGTTATTTATGTGCGTGATGTTGACGGTTGAGTCTGATTAGTCTTAAAGATCCACTGCTAATATTTAAATAAAGAAACAAAATCAGTACAAATACTGTTTGATTACTTAGGCCTATACTTATAGACATACCAGCAGCTGATTGTAAAGACAAAAAAAAATGAACCCAACAAAAGCAACCACTGTTCTGTTGCTATCTGGTCTCTGTGTGTTTGCTTTTGTCAGGTGAAAGAAAACCATGAAAAGTCAATAAAAAAAACAGAGAGTTCAAAAATGTTACCTCTCCAAAGTGTGTTGTAGCGGCCAACCACGGCTCACCCAAAACCTCTGTGATGTACCAGAGATACTTAAATAATGCTTTTTGATCATCTTATTATTATTATTTTCATCAGTACAATGGTACATGTACAGAGCCCTATTCCAGCAGTGTTTTAGGCTGGATGTTTGTGTCTAAAACACACCCACAGTGACATATCCAACCCTTGAAGATACTTTAGAATGGCCTACTTTGACAAACTTTTATCAGATAAACATACACACCCTTGTAGCCTTACTCTAGATTTTAATTTTTTGATGCACAAAGTGCCACTGAAAAAAAAGAAAAGAGAACACACTTTCTTTCCTGATTATTAGCATTTCTGCAATGTAACAATGTCTGGTCCTGGGAAGACCAAGGCATCAAGAGAGTGGTGATTGTTTCAGATGCCTTTATTTCTCTGCCAAGATGGCCATAAGTACACTATATATACATTGTGTATAAATAGATTTTAAAGATGCTATATATATATGAATATAAACATACATATATTTTTCCAGTGTAATTGTTGACTTGCTCTTCTTCTTCTCTTGTATTATCTTATCAAATGGTCTCTGTCTAGGAGAGATGGCGAGGGGCGTTATTAATGTGAGGCAGTTACACTTTATTTAATATCACTAAGACCTGCTCAACTGTGGCTTTAAACATACCATTCAGCCAAGCTGAAGTCAAAGTAGGCATTGCTGATGACACAGTACAATACTATGGAAGTATTTTCATGGGTTTCCTTGTTTTCTTTCCTTTTATTTGTCTGTCCTTGATCCAGAAATGTCAAAAAACAAACAAACATCTAATGTATATTGTACTACTGAATCTGAGAAATGACTGTCAATTTAAAACTAGATTGGCTAGGTTGGCTCTTTGTTCCTAAGTGTTGTGAGTTCATGTACAGTGAAAAAAAAAGATGCCTCTGAATAATGTTCTGCACATAGTGTTTGGCAACATTGTGCAGTTATTGTATTGTTAATAGTAAGGTCTGCTCGCTATGACCCAATTCTCTCTAATGTTGAAACAAGCAAGTAGGGGACTTTAGTGTAACCTGCCTTTGAGTGATCTGTTGCAGCTACTGTGGTGTATAGTATGTTACCCTTGTGTAACTCTGATGTCAAAGGCATGTTGTAAATGTGCTTTTAGCCGATGTAGAATGAAACTCCTTTGTGCACTTTCTAACCATTGAAAATGCCAGCATTTGAGTCTCAGTTTGGGAGAACCCCAACAGATCGCAGGCAATAGCAAGTATTCACCTTCACTGGAGGACGCATCACAAAGCAGTCACAAATGTTTGTCGCTGTTCATATAGAGAACAACCTGTATGTTGTGTCAGATTGAGACATCTCTTTGATTCAGGGGGTTCAAAGCTCAAAAATGTATAAAAAAAGAAGGAAGTGGTACTTTCTTTTCCAAACAAAAACCAAAAGAGATTGACAGGAAGCAGAGTTTGGTTCTCAGGTGACCGGGGAGAGCTGCTAAAGCTGAGCAGAGCAATGCCATAGGTCAGCCAGTCAGCTGAGGCTAGAGGCGATAGCAGCGGCTGGATCAAGGCCGCGTGTGAAATGAGACGAGAGCGTGGGAGTGGGAAATGGATTTGCCGAGCTACACGATCTCTCCCTTGTTTTAGGAGGAGGCGTTTGTTGCATAAATATGTGTCTATCACTCAAAAGAATGTCAAAGCTTTTTATGACTTTTAAACCCTCCACCTTCCCTCGTTCTTCATGTCTTGTGTAACCTTTCCTCAGGAAGGATAGTTTTGATGCATTTGGTTAACAAAGCATTCTTCCTCTGTTGAAATGCACGAGAATACTACCCGAGAGTGTTAAGCCTGTGAATATTCTCCTAACTTATTTGATATGGCATGACCCCTTTTAAACTGCTTGATGAAGCTGTCTACTGAGGTATGTAAATGAATAACACTGAGGCCATGAAAGCGTAGCATTTTCAAAAAATGTCAGCTGAGAAAGAAAATGCAGCCTACGGTTGGTTCTGCACCCACGCACTGTATGTTTTCTTATTTACATAAAAGTACTGAGTGATGGAGTGAGGAGTTTTATTATTCCAAATAGCAAAGGAAATTAAAAAACAAACTGGTCAGGGCCCAGTTTCCCTGAAGCACCTGGAATGAGAATGATTTTATATCTGGTAATGTCGCCCTTTGCATCCTGGTTTCATGTTAGCTTCAGACGTGTATTTGTCAAGATTAGGGTGGTCACACTTTGACGCACACACACACACACACACACACACACACACCTTGTAGAAAAAGAAATGTCAAGTTGAGTGGCACTTTTCATCAAGCTGAGCCAACCAAAAGCCCCACCCCCTTCCCCCCCTCCCTACTGTAGTTACAAACTGTGTGGTCTTATCATGTGTGCCTTTCTCACTCCACTCATTTCAAGATCTGGTATGTTTACACTTGGCAAAACCTGGTTCTAATAATGCTGAAAAGCCTAGATATAGATCTCTTAGCCAATACTTCTGGGGAAGATGGAGTTGGGGTGGGGGGTGGGCGAGGTTTACGATGTATAGTGAAATAAAATAAATGTGTCTTTTACATGCAGGTAGAGGCCGTTTTGTGACAGCACTGCAAAACAATGCGCTTTTGTTAGACTAAAGAAACTGTGTTCTCATACTGTCGATTCAGGTACCAAACTGCATGGACAGTTTCTGTGAAGGAATCTGAAGAACGTCATCATCATCATCATCATCATCATCTCTAGATAATGCATCAGTGTGCAGGGCATTATTTTGAAACAAGTGGAAGTCTCTGTACATATTTGTATAAAAAAAAAACAGTGGTCTTGTTGTTGTATTGAAATTGAGTAAAAAAAAAAGTTTGTGACAAAGAAAAAAAAATTCACAGCCAAGGATTGTCCTGCTAGCACATTTTTACAGAGATGAGCTATTTTTACTGGTGATTTTCTAGGCATTGATATTGATATCCTTTTAAGAAATTACAAAACTTCCAAAATTACAAGCACTTCCACAACGATAGATTGTATGGTCATTTTTGTTACTTTTGTAGATGTGGTTGTTCCTTTGCTACTGCACCATTTTTGTAAAGCGGGACAAGACTTGGCTGTGTGTCCTCGGGGTCTCATGTTTTTTCTTTTTGTTTTTTTTTTTGTTCTAGGATGTAAAACACTGTAGATGGGCTGAATTTGTGACTGTGTGTTTGTGTACTTGTGTACATGTTCCCCTGTTCCCGTGTCAGTGTTATAAACCAGAGAAGTGATGTCAGTTATTGTGGGGGTATGAACCATTTCAATGTTCTCTATGAAAAACACAAATAAAGAATCATAGACAAGAAATGACTTTGTTGTATTTGTGTGTGTGTGTATGTGTGTGTGTTCATGTTCTTATGTGTCTGTCTTTGCAAAGTGATGACATTTTATTCAGTCCTCACTTTGGGAGGGGCTGTTTGAGGGCTGAGACTATTTTTAGAATTAAGTTGGGGTTTACTTTTGGGTTTAGGCTTTTATTTGTGATAGTTAGATTTTATTTTGTCAGTCAAGGTCCTCACAGGAAAAAGAAACGTGTGTGTAAGAGAGAGAAAGTATTAATCTAACATTGCTCCAGGGCTTCTGAAAAAGTAAAGTGATAAGATGCACATAAATGTATTAACACATCACACACCACACTATCTACATGACTGGTGAACAAAATGGGGGACTCCAATGTGCTGTTAACATGTTTTACATGCAGTATTTATATTCAACAACACTGACATCTGGTGGACAATTTAATGAACAACATACAGGCTGTGTACACTCACTAATTTATTATAGAAGCTATGTTTCTGCAAATGATAATTCTTATTCATAAAAATCTGTGTGAAATCCATACAATGGAAATTTTGGAGCCAAATGTCACACAATTTAAAAACATAAATGTTTTCAGGTTCTGTTTGTGCCATAAGAGTGATAACAGATGTATCTTTTAATATCAATTAGTAGCATGTTAATCTTTAGATTTTATTTAGAAGTGCAACTTCTCTGCTGTCATTTACACTGCAATGGAAAAATTAATTTCATATAACAGCGCTCTCGTACACAAGAGAAGATGTAAAAGTAGACTGTATGTGACGTGGCTGGATTAGACTGTTAAATGGCTCCTGGGCAAAAATGAGAGGCTAGGCCCTCATTAACACACTTTTTCTCACACCTCTGTGCAACATGTGCATTTTATCTGTGCTGGAATACTGCACAGCCATAGGTAAGCACACTAAAGTGAAACAATGAAGGCCTTTGTATTATGACACACTTCAAGACAGACAATATACGTAGATCACTGCTGTTGCCAAATGCCTTTCCAAATGATTTAGTTTTAGAGCATCAGAGTTTAATAATTTCCAGCTTGCAGTGAGTGAGTATATTTGTACACAGGAGACCAGTTTGTTGAAGGACAGGGTTCTGACTACTTTAACCATACAATGGTTTTCTTTTTTTGTTTAAATATCTTGAAATGACCTAACTGCTTAAAATCATCCAATAATTTACATAAATATACGTAGATTTGTGCATGTGTATTCTGTACTGCGCAAATGTTTTGGGCATTAAAAGTGAGGATGCTTTCAAAAAGTATGCCATGAATAGGGATTTATCATGAACTTCATACAAAGTGCAGTAAAACAGATAAAAAACAAAATCAATACTATGTGACCAACTTTTTTCCATTAAAACACTAATAACCTTGCATACAGTTTTCAAGGCCCTTGACAAGTTGTTCAGGGCCTCATGCAGAACTTGCCACAGTGGGCTCTCTCTATGTGTGCTCTCTTCGTCTAATCACATGAAGACGGATCAGATAAGCATCTAAATAACTAAAGTGCCTAAAAATGTTGCACATTTGTGTTAAACATCTTACAACCCTGCAAATTTAACCTGTGACTCATTCTAGCATTTCTGAGCCCCAGGCTGGGAAATATGTGTTTTCAATTCTGACTTGTGTTTTTTAATACAATACATACAACAGAGTAACACAGCATTTAGTACACACCTCATGGCATAAGGACCAAAAACTCATAAGAAATTGTTCTATTAGCTGTGTTACAGCATGAACAGCACCAGGATCCTGAAAGTGAAACAGACCAGTTTTACAACTGTGACAACGGTCAAAATGTCTTCATGTAAGATAAGACCAGTAGTAGGCCAGTGACTTAGTGTAGGTCATTGGGCTACTGACCTAGTAAAGGTTCATTAGAACATTTCATCAGAACTATTCCACTAGGCTTATGCAATTACACTATTTATGGAAGAGCAGTTAAAAGTTTTTGATAGTTTCTGTAGTTTAACTGATCAATAAATACACACAAATCTAGCGAAATACTAATATTTTAAATGTTAATAAAGTTATTTAGTGAGTAACTGGGTGAAGTATGAATTCGAGTGTGATTTTTGTACGCGTTTAACCCCACTTTGACTGTTGTTTAACTTAGTCGTACGAACGCCATCCTCCTCTGGCCGTCATTTTGCGTGCGTAACGTCTGACGTCAGGGCGTCAGCTGGCCGAATGTTTACATCCAGCAGTTGTGTTTCTGGCTGAATCCCCTCAACAACAAAAGGCTGAACACAAGGAAAACGGCGAACACAGAGAACATCAGGCAGCACTGTAGGACAGGTATGACATTAGATTTCTCGTGGCTCGTTGTGGAGACACGGTGACAGCTGCTGGTTTGTTTCTGCACCACCAGCTGTTGTCATCCATGTCTCGATTTTTCTTCTCTTCCAGCGAAGACGAGAATGCGGTTTTGTGTTTGTGTTGACCTTGCCGCTGCATGACAGCCAGTCATAGATATAATGTGTCGTTTTTGTTGTTCATACTAGGTGCTCGTTAGATTTAAAAAAAAGTGTGTATTTTTGTGTTTGTTTTGCAAATTGGATCACCTGAGTGGCGCAAATAGCAACCCGCAACAACGTGCCAGGCTGTGGATACGTGCGGTGAAATGATGGAGTCACGGGTCGTGGTGTGACTTTAAACTCGCCTTTAAAACCATGTGAACGACAGAAGCGGTAGAGGATTAACAGAAATAAGTAAACGAACTGCGGGGCTCAGATGGCAGTGTTTTGCAGGAAGTGTGTATCCTACTAGCCTACTAAACCACTTAGTTTGTAACAGAATGGACTGCAGCGCCCCCTTGTGGCCATTTGTGCTTACATCCTGAATCAGAGTGCTTGTTTGCACACACAAGAGATTTCTCTTTTGTTTTAGTGGCAGTAAAATACACATGGACATACAGTACAGTTAGCATGCTACATGATAACAACTCATCCTGGACTTGCTACAACATGTGATGTAACTGCTGTTTGATGATTCAGTACCTGACAGCAACCTCTTCAGCTCAACCAAGTGGCAGCAAAGGCAGTAGACTGAGTAATAGCTGTTTAAATAAAGGCATATGGTCCTTTGCTCTGTTATAGCATCATATTTATGGCTTGCATTTGGCAGCCAACCCTGTGATCTCCATCCGTTGGCATTACCCCCCCCCCGGTGTTGTTTTTAACACCATCCTGAACCACAGCAGCATTCACACCTTCTGTTCTGCTGCCAAAAGCTTCATTTAGGTCACTGAAGTTGGTTAAGTCAGTCGTTATTTGTGCTTAACGTCTCAGTTGTGTGGAAATTTCAGCATTGCAACATATTTCAAACATTGAAGTCCACTTATTACTGTCTCAATTATTGGTTTATGTTTTCATTTTTTGAAAAGAGCGTTTTTGAGAAGAGTTACAGTTTACAGTTTTACAGAGCCCAATGCAATCTCTTGTTATTTTTAAATAATTTTGACTAATCAATGAGTAGATTTTTGCCGTATTCTGAAAACTGTGAGGACTCCATTTGTTGTGAAAAATGATAAATCAAAATGAAAACCGGAGAGCTGTCTGTGGGAGAAAAATAAGTCATTTGGAATCTGAGAAAAATGTAAAATCAATCAAAGGCACTGCACAAACATAGCCAATACACAAATTAGCATTGTCCTGGGAAAAAAAAAGAAACCGCTGGTGTACTAAGCAACATACACATAGGCTAAGGAAAACCTCTTAACCCTAACTGCTGATGCCAGGAGCGTACGACAAGATGCCAAACTCTCAGCTCATCAGCAGAAAGAACTGGAAAGCCAGGTTGGAATTTGCAGAAAAGTACAGAGGCGAGCCACTAAAGATCTGCCACCAAGTTTTAAGGACTGCTGAGCCCGACATAAACCTCTACCAAGGTGGTGGGAGGGCCAGAGTGTGGAGGAGGAAAGGATCTGCTCATGATCAGAACTATACAGACTCATCTATGAATCACAGTGGAGGTAGCATTATGGCTGATTCTGGAACAGGCTCACTAAGCTTTATGGATGACATAACGCGTGATGATATAGCAGCAGGATGACTTCAGCGGTGTACAGAAGCATTGTGTCTGCTAATTTGGAGAGAAATGCGACAAAACTAATTGGGAGGAGCTTTGTCGTTTAATAAGACGATGATCCTGCCAAGGAAACATAGGACTTCAGCAGAGGGAACAATTTAGATTGGCTAAGTCAATCACCAGACCTTAAACCGAGTGAACATGAATTTCACCTTTTGAGTTCAATTCAGTTCAACTTTATTTATATAGCGCCAAATGACAACATAAGTCATCTCAAGGCACTTTACAGTGTAAGGTTTAAGACCTTA
>JAUMHL010000028.1:3183195-3233034 GCA_032362345.1 Sandelia bainsii
AGGAGAAGGATTTTAAACTCTATTCTAGATTTTACAGGGAGCCAGTGGAGAGAAGCTAATGTAGGAGAAATACGATCTCTCTTGCTAATTCCAGTCAGAAGAGGAGATTGAAGGGAGAAACCCACCACAACAAACAATAACTGAATGAGGCTGCAGTAAAAGCCTGTAAAAACCAACAATTTGGTGAAATCGGTGAATTGCAGGCTTGATGCAGATGTTGCAAACAAGGTATTTGCAACCAAGTATTAAGTTAGATGTCCTTTAATTCACTCTATCTGTTACAAAACCTTTGCTCACCTAAAATTTGGGATCTGATACAAAGGCACCATGTCCTATATTTTTAAATGTCGCTATGTACAAATATCAGAAAACAAAACCTGAAATTCTGAACTTTTGTCTCATATCCACCTTTTGATCTCAAACCCAAAGGTCTTACAGTAAAAAAACAATTGAATTAGCCTTGCTGTTCCACTTCCCACTTTCATTTGTATTGGTCGTGAAAGAACATACACAGTGTCATTGAAATAGTTTTACTGTAACTGCTGTGGAGAGCAAGTTTGAGCGTGCACAGTAGAGATGTCTGACGTTTCTTATTAGTAGAAATTGTAAAAATGAATTGTTAAAAAACATTTGGAAAATGTAGCTCAATCATGTGCTCTGTCTTTAGTCAGAATGGGTGGAGCTGTGAGCGCTGGTGAGGACAATGATGACTTGATTGACAACCTGAAGGAGGCTTACTACATCCGCACAGACCTGGTGGAGCGGGCTTTTCGAGCCATCGACCGGGCTGACTATTACCTGGATGAATACCGGGATAACGCTTACAAGGTGAGCAAAATGAAAGTCTGTGCCTTAGCTGGAACAGGTAGCTGGTCCATCTTTTTGTTTCTGGCCAATGGTTATTTATCACTTAGGGGCTCAGTTATAGAGTTTGACTGGCTGAAAGGTGTCTGGCTATCAGAGAAGCTGATATTATTGTTGTTTTTAGGACTTGGCATGGCGACATGGAAACATCCACTTGTCTGCTCCGTGTATTTACTCTGAGGTGATGGAGGCTTTGGATCTCCATCATGGCCTCTCCTTCCTCAACCTTGGCAGTGGGACCGGCTACCTCAGCACCATGGTCGGCCTCATATTAGGTATGTGGTTAAGTGCAGTTCAGCATGTTATTGTCCGTATTATGCTAGTGTGCAATCAGTTAGGTGTTGACTATTTGCTTACATTTTGGCAAACTGCCACCATTAAAAGTATATTGTAGAATTAGCTACTATCATTTTGCTGTGTGTGTGAATATGCCTCAAATATAGAAATGTCTCTAAATTGGGAAAATCATGAATGTGTCTTTGATTTTCTATAAATAGTGAGGGCATTGCTTGCCACCCACTAAGCAGATCACATTTAATAAAATGTGATTAAGGTGTATTGACTGGCCTAATGCAGATCCAACCCCAGTACTTAACATTTTTAGCTAGACTAAAAACACATCTTTAAAGCTGTGAACTGGGGTGTGCTAACTGTTCCAGGGCCATTCGGAGTGAATCACGGCATAGAGTTGCATGCAGATGTGATCGAGTATGCCTACCAGAAGCTCGACACCTTCATCAAAACCAGTGACAGCTTTGACAAGTAGGTCACCAAGTGTGTCGGTTACATTTCTTCGTTTCAACTCGTGTGTGCGTGTGAGTTTTCCATTGCTCCCGTGTCTTTCTTCAGATTTGAGTTCTGCGAGCCGTCTTTCGTTGCGGGTAACTGCCTGGAGATTCCTCCAGAGAGCCGTCACTATGACAGGGTGTACTGTGGGGCGGGTGTGCAGAAGGAGCATGAGGATTACATGAAGAACCTGCTCAAAGTGGGGGGGATCCTAGTGATGCCTCTTGAGGAAAAGGTTGGTGTTTTCCCTGAGTAACTCAAGATAGTTCATATCTGCATACTCTGCAACTTTAAGTCTCCCCATTTAGCATTTATAAGCAGCATAAAAACAATTATTAAATGGTTTATAATGTAAAGCACTAGAATCTAGCTGTAAGCCGTTGATATATTTGTAAAAAAAATGACTTATAACTCTAAAATATGCCTTCATAGAAGAAGTTTACTGATGGCAAATACTGTACTTTTAAAGATGTTTTAAACAAAACATGGCGCCACGAGAGAGGCAGCTAGTTACAGGAGCTCTGACTTATATAGGGTTATTTTGTGTTTATAGATAACTAACTTACTTGTTCTTCTCCTATATTCCTTTTGTTATAAGAGCTCTGTAACACTTAAATTTCTCATTCGTGGGATAATAAAGGCTTATTCTATTCTATGCCCTACTTATAACTATATTATGATGTAACTATAAAGTGCAGTGCTACAGAATATTCTTTCATGTTATTGTCACCTTATTCATTCAGGTGTATGTATTTTTGATGAAACTGAACACTGAGTTTTCTTGGTGATGATCTCAAAACAGTTTATCAACACATTGTGCACGAAATAATGTGTCACTTTGCTGAAGTTGCTGATTTCCACCAACACTACCAAACGCACAAAAAGTACAAGGGGACAAGGCTTGTGGTTTTATCCTGCTGTATTTTTTTTGCAGTTGACTAAGATCACCCGTACAGGGGTGAACAGCTGGGAGACCAAAAAGATCATTTCTGTGTCCTTTGCTCCTCTGGTCCTGCCTAAACACAGCACAAATGGCAAACCCAAGACTGTCCCACTACGTGAGTGTCACTCCAAGCTTTGTTTAAGCTAAAAAATACAAGTTAATTTGAATATCAATATATACAGCATCCGTCTAAATTACTATATTTCCTCCTCACCCTGTTTACTTGTGGTTCTCAATTTTGCAGCCAAGTATGAGGTACGGACGTTACAGGAGCTGGCTCGCATATGCATCCGCCACACCCTTAGAGTAACCACGGATGGAGGAGATAATCAAACACGTGGCCGTGGTTCCTCTTTCAGCGTGGGCAGGGGTCTGGCGGTGGCTGGACTCCACAAGTATGGCCCTCGCTTCAAACGCCGGCGCGTCCACCGGCGCCACTGCAACGCCCTGGTCCTGGCCACTCGCCAGGTGGTGGCCAACAGCGGTATCGGCTCGGCTTCTCTGGACAGCAACAACAACCAGGGAGGAAGAGTGGAGGACGAGGAGGAGGCAGGAGAGAGGGAGGTAAGGCGGCAGATGAGAGGAAACAGGAGGGCAGGAAGAGGAGGAGGAGGAGCGGTGGTGGTGGAAGAGGAGGAGACAGTGGAGGAAGAGGACGAAGAGGAGGAGCAGGAGGAGGAAGAGGAGGAAAAAGAAACCGGGGAGTTGCTTCGGCCCCAGCCAGCTGTGAACATCCTGAGAGAGAGGATACTGGGCCTGCCCCTGCCTGAGCCTCTGAAGATGTACCTGCTGTTCTACAGAGAGAAATGAGCCCACTCGAGTCACAGCTAGGTCCTGAGTCAGAACCCAGAGCTCAACGCAACAACCCAGCATGGGCTAAAGCCTCTGTTACAACCCCACCACCACCTGTAGAAGGCAGGAAAACATGCCATCTACCGTACTGACCCTCAGCTCCACCATGGGTCTCTTTTTCTCTCTCACTTGTTCTCATCCTCTCCATCATCCATTCTCTTTCCTAGTCCCTCTTTTTGCTCTGCCTCCCACTGTTCTTTACTTACTTATTTGTTTCCTGACACAGTAAAGAGTCAGTTCAGTTTGTCCAGTGGAGGGGGGAGGGAGAGATTTGCTACTCTGGGAATAAAAACAGTTCACAACATTTCCGAGAATCCAAGAGTCACTGATGTACACTTTGCGTCTCCTTTGAGGCGGAAATAAGTAGAAGTTAGTACATCAAACATACACAGCTTATTATTTGCGCTGCAGTTGTGTATAACGACTAAACTAACAGAGCGTTGTCTAACAGCTTAACAGCCCACAGTTGCCTGAGTGTCCACCTGTTGTAAAAGGCAACTTTAATGGTGCTGAGGAGGAATGCCATGATTGATCTACAGTAGCAGACTAGACATGGCAACAGAGTTTAAGCAGTGTAGCAGCAAAGAGGGAGCACTTTACCCAGAGACCAAAAGGCACAGCGTATAACCAGCTCTGTTCTGTCCACTTGGCTACAGGTGTGCCCCAAATTATGGAGAGTATGTTGTACTGTCACGTGGAAGCTGGTTTGTCCACACAAGGTGGTGGGAGTTATATCACCTAATGGGGATGGCGTATGTTTTGAAAGGAAGCGTGTTGGCTCAAGCTCAGCTTTGCGAGTGCAGAGAAAAAAGTGCATTCAGAGATTCTATAATGTTGAGAAACAATTTTTTTTCTTTTACTACATCAGATTAATGATGTTGTAGCTATAGCTAGTGACCAAGGTGGAGTGGCAGTTGTGATTATTTAAACTGATTTCCTAATAAAATGGGAGCTTTGCCTTGAATCCTCAGTCCATTAGATAATTTCTGTTCATTTATGTGCTTTTGAAAGGGCATTGGATGGTTATTGTTTTGGGTGACGAGATGATTTAATAGAAGACTAAGTTTTCCCTTTTTCTATGCATATGTTTCACAGTACGAGTTTATGTCTTTGTCTCCTGACGTTGTCATATGACCTAAACCCTTGTGAGTATCCAAAAGGCAGTGTCACTGTTTGTCTCTACATCCCATTATATTCTCTTAACTAAAAGAGAATGAACATAAAAAGAGTAGATACTTACTAATATTCCGATTTACATAAATAAACCAGCATGATTAAAACAAAGTGTTTTTGATGATTGACAGTGTGCAGGTTTTCTCTCACTGTGCTCTCATGTTCATGTATTATCTTTGTTATTTTTGAGACTTGAAGCAGTGTGTACATACGGGAGGTGTATGTTTAGTTTTGTGAACCATAAAAGACATAAAGATACTTTTATAGGTAGAAGTATCTTTTAATACATTGTTCTGTTTTGCTTTGACGGGGCATTATTCCTATGTACTTTTTTTGCTTTTGTACCAAACTTTCTGCTCCCTTCTGTGCCAAACTTAAGTTGCATGGACTAAATTCTCAAGAGGTAATAGCAGATCAACAGCAAGAAGAAAAACGCAGTCAGTTTGTTTTATCATTTCCAGAACTGCTGTTACCACTGAGAAGACACTTGCTTATACTATGTTCGTTATCATGTAAAGCCTTAGATTGCTCCCATTTGTGAGTTTGTATCTGAAGAATGTCTGTGTTGAATAGCAGAGTGATCTTAGTGTAAGGCAATGCAGAAGCATCCTGTATCAGTAAATACAATTTATTCAATAAATATGTGGTGTCAGTGAAAGGATTTTGAATGTGTGCAGCTTATATGATTATATCCAACACTGAATGGGAGGACTGAATGGTGAGTCTAAAAAGAAGGTGCCTATCTGAGTGTGAAGTCATGCTTCACTGTTTGGCCACTCTATCACTTCTACTGCTGCTGGAGCTGCCTTTGAGCATACCATTCACTTTTGGTTGTTGTGCAGTTGTGATTCTTTGCTGAATGTATATGGTCATTTTTATGTACTTAACATGAGGTTTTGGTGAGAGTGACTTGCTTGTTGTTTTTAAATGGAGCTGTATTATTGACTGCATTTAATAAAAGCCCATTATACAAATGAAATTACAGCTGGAAATGAAATTATTTGATTAGAAAATACAGTAGCTGCTCCGTATTAATGCTTTACATTTATTGTGCTTCATCTTGGTTTAAAAACAGGAAATAGTTCTCAGGAGATTTAGGGGCATCCTGTGGGTGAATTAACTAGCTCTCACCGGGGACTCTGTTTCTTTGTCAAAGAAATGTACATCTGTGTACTGTATTGTTTTAGAACTATATAAAAACAGGATTTGATAGAACTGCCTAGGCTACATCTTTTAAGTAGACATTTTAGAAACTTTAAGAAATAGCATTTGCCTTCATGAACCCTCAGTCCATTAGATAATTTCTGTTCAGGTACGTGCTGGGAAATCTTACCCAGGACAAGGCAGCAACCCAAGAACAGATTTATAGGATAGTCAGGGTCAACAGTCTACTTCTGAAATGCGTCGTGCACACTGGGAACTTTCATGGGCCTAACATACCACTAGAGAGGGTTCAATTCATTTAAGATAACACATTTTTTAACCAACTGTCAACTGTCAAGAGCTCTACCAAAAAAGAGGAATAAAAGGTTGAACTTAAACACATGGCAGGACATGATATTATTTTGCTGTCATTGAATTGCCTTTAATAATAAGAAAAACTAAACAAGTAAACGACATAGCCAGTCACAGACTGAAGTGAACCAGCATAAGTGTCGGTTTGCTATAAAACCAATACCGGCACGTAAAAGTTGGTCAAAAAACGTCTTAGATACGGAGTTTGGATCCAGTGATGTAGCTATGGGATACAAATGCAAAAGTGATTAATTAAATTAAGACATTCACATTTTGCTTAGTAGATTCCTATGGCTAATGAATATTCACAACCAGACATTACTCAAGCGTGCTAAAACCATGCAACATGTATACAGCATAGAAATGCTAATTACAACAATCAGGCCTTATTCTAAAGAATATGTTTGTGTTTATGAAGTGAAATGTACAGTCAACATGTAAATACAGCGTTCTTTCTGTAAGCAGCCTCCACACTTCCAAGTCAACCATGTGCAACAGTTCGCTCACTTTTCCATCTGTGAAGAAGCTGAGTGTATTCTGACACAGGAAAGCCTGTACCCAGCTGAATGCAGAAGACAGAAACGGTATGTGTGATGCAAAAAAATACAATTTCAACATTAAATTATTTTGCTCAAAGAAAAAATAAAACAACAATCTATTTTAAAGAAAAAAATGAATAAAAAAATTATATCTACATCTGTATATAAAAGCAAAAGATTACAATAAGTTAGATATTTCTCAATATGGAAACCCATGTTTGTTTTTTACATCTGCAAAAGTGACTGAGGATTGCCTATCAACAAGTCTATATTCATTGTTACATATCTAAATACATAAGGTATACAGGAGTGGGTCAAACTGCAAGAAAGATCCTTTTAAATACTTTCAACAGCTGACATGGGCTTGATAGTTGATGCCTCTTAAACAATCAAATGCACATGTCACATGCATTCCAGCGGATTTCATTTGCTATTTGACCCAGGCCTGTTGAAAAGTCACAGTGGGTTGTAAAACCCTACACAGTAGCAGCAAGCGGAGAGCACACCCCTCACAGTTGGAGTATGGGGAACAGAGAGCAGCAGAGACACATGGAGGTTAAAACTGCATATTATTCATCTGTAGGCATACAAATGGAATGGTTTTCCGATCCATTCAAGTCCATAGTGTTTCAACTGAGTTTTGTGGCATCATCACAGTACTGAGAAGAACTCGAACACTCCCTGGGGTTTTAGTTTTCTGATAGACCAACCAGTTCTTTCCAAGGACCACTCCGACCAATACAAACGTAAATAAGATACAAACAAAAAACAGAACCAAAACAAAGGAAGACGAACACACTCTCAAGTTGGGGTGATTGAATGCTGTGTCCAAAAGCTCTGCCTCTCTGTCTAATGAGTGCACTGACAGGGATGTCACATGTGGTCAATGCTATAAACAGTTCCCTGATGCTGGAATGAATAAGTTGATCAATTGATTAAAACACTGGCTGAAAAGAATACATATGCAGACTTTAAATAAAGGAGCAGAGTTTAAGGACACAGGTTAAGGCACCTTGGAACCCTGATTAATCTGAGGCACGTTCCAGGACAGTAACTTTGAAGTGACCCAGGGTGCAGTTACTTCTGATCTCCTGCTTCGTTGTCTTTTGGCCAATTGCACTGTCACGCAACCTAGAATATTTCCGACGTGGGCGTTTGTGTAAATGTGTTGAGCTCTCTCCCATCGCTCCCCACCTCTGTCTCGTGTGCCCCAGCAAAAACAGCATCTACTGATTACAGCAAGATTTGACCAGAGGCCAAGTCTATAGTGTGCTTTACTTTCTGGTCTTTAAATATACAGTCATACACAGTTAAAGAAATAGTTTGACATTTTAAGAAATATGCTTATTTGTTATTCTAATATCTGTATGCTAAATATGAAAAAAGAAGGAGAGAGCAGGTGCTTAGGCTAGCTTTGCATAAAGTTTGGAAGCACAGGGAAGCAGCAAGCCTGGCTCTGTCCATCACCTAGTGATTAATAATGACTGGACTGTATCTCACAATATTACACCGACATGTTTTTGGTTTTATCTCTTAGTAGATGACTTCCTGGGGTCTTGTCGTCACCACAAGGCTGCCACACAACCAGTGAAGACAGCAAAGACAAGCTAATTACCTCTGTGTTCATGTCTAGCACACTGACATGAGAGTGGTATCTTCTCATCTAGCAAATAAACGCTTCCCAAAATGTTGAACTATTTCTTTAAGTCACTAAACATCACACAAACGGGTTACAGCGCCACTCTAACATTATCAGAACTCTAAAGAAATGAAAAAAATACAGCGCAGTTTGATAGAAATTGAAATGTTCAATATTCAGACAGCAACATAAAAGCACAGACAGATATGCAACCGTACATACAACATACTGACAAACACACACATACAGCCTACTAGTCCATGTGTCTTTACATTAACCCCACAATGTTCATGTTTACAGAAACAGAGAGGACTATAACACCCAACACACATTTAAGATATGGAGAACAAGTGCATTGAAGATACTGCAATCAATAAAGATCATTCAATCATTTTATCTGCACATTAAGAACATTGTGATGTGTACATAAGACATTGCTGGCATTGAGCCAAATGCAGTGAAAGGTATTAGCAGTGTAGAGTGATGGGAGGCTTCATGTGTAGCTGCTGTACTGACTTCTAAGAATAACGGTTCCAAATCTCCAATTGAAAACCTTGTGGAAACACTTAATAGTGGTAATGTTAAGTTAAAACCTAGAAAGCAGCATTAGTATTAAAAGTTTTCTCTTTTTTCCCATCATTTGTAGAATCCAAGATTTTTGTAGTCTGGACAAACAAAACACCTTTGACACAACAAAACCTATTCTCTCAAAGATGAGTCCCAAAGTGGACAGGTGCACAAAAGTGGGTTTGTGGTAGTGATAGTAGTGGTAGAAGTTGTCACTTGGGCACCAGGCCACGGGATTGTGGGTAAAGAGGAGATCCTGGACTTGAGGGGCTGAAAGGAGACGTCGGGGTGCTCAACTTCTTACCTGTTTTGGGTCGACTGAGTGACAGAAAGCAAGGACAGAGGATTAAACAGATTACAGCAGGATTTTAATCAGCATTAAGGTTTAATTTACATTTTCTATTATTTCCACACATCCAAATGAATCCAAATCTAAACTATACAAGCCAAAGTCGATTCTTAGTACATTCCTATTCAAAATAAATACACAGTAACTTGTGGTCATAACAGCTACTGTAAAGACGTCTGTCTCACCCAGACTTTGGTTTCTTGAGGCTGCCGCTGGAGCTGGTTGGTGGAGTTGGTCCCAAGCTGCTGTGAAAGACTGAGGCATCTACCTGAATCTCATCCTCGTCTCTAAGGGCATCCTCCAGAGCCGCCGCCACCTTTGGGGCGATAACTGGCTCCTGATACTCTTTAGTGGTCCGAGTCGGCAGGTCCATGTCCAGCATCAGGATGTTTTCAGCCTGAGGAGACAGGACAGAAACATACTCATCTGAGATACATGAATCAATCCAGGTACATTTTAACAGTTAACATATATTTTCATAATGTTACATATTGCCAATATATATAAAAAACATAATTATGCCCTTGAAAATATTGCATATTTACTATGTGAAAATGTTTTATGTGATACTTATGTTCTGGATTCCAGAGCAGTTTATTACCTTGTAGATTAATACGTATTCACTGAATTTTTGCACTTGAGTAATTTTGTTCATCACTTTTCGTTCAATACTGCATTACAATGGTTGGTTTTAAATTTTGTGCCGTCAGCACATCCAAGCTCAACAATTGTGGTGTAAATTATGAAACAGGAACAGAATGAGAAGTGCAAACGAGAAATCTATTGGTGGTCATTTATGTGCACAGACTGTGTAATGCTTATCTGTACTGTAACTATATTCACCAGTGAAAAAAGCGACTGGAAAGTGCTGCTTACTTTATATCTCATGTCAGGTTTCATCATTATGGCCATGCGAGCATGCTGACTGAGAGGCCTCCTGTAGCCGACTGCAGACAAAGGCCTGGTCATCATCTGATGGTCACTGGTACAGACACAAACCGTGAGAGAGTCTATACAGCTGCCTTAATGTATCAATGACCTATTCTATAATTACAGAGGAAATGACACTTAAAACTGTTCCTGGCTATTCTGTAAATGCTAGTCAAACCTGTTAATGCCATTTCTGGGCTTAAAACTCAAGCTAGATGCTTCTTGTGGCTTAATGTAACTGTTGCTATAAAACTGAGAGCACCCTAACAAAACAACAAAAATTGTACACACACAAATACACTCTTTCAACATTTAAAAAAATAAGTATTTGACAGACTGAAAAGTGCAGGTGGAGCACTACTAACCGGATAAGGAAATAACAAAATAAATAAATAGTGTGAATTTTGTGCAACTTACTCCTCTATACGTGTTATAGGCTTCATTTTCCAGTACTCGTCTTCCTCGTCGAAGTAAGCCCGGTTGACTATTTTGTTTTTCTCCTCTAAGGGAATGAAGTTCTCAATGATCAGATGCCTGAAAGACACACAAGCAATTAGACAGAGGCAGCAACCGAGAATAAATACAAAAACATAACATAACAGTATGAAGCATACTGGTTTGAGGCTGTGGTTCAGATAAATAATATAACTATTTCATTTCACATTAATTAATAATTAATGTCTTCCTGCCAGGACAACTGTACGATATAGAGGCTCCATACTTGAGTTTGAGGTCCCTTGTGAGTTCATTCTGGGTCTGTTCCAGCTCCTGCCGCTCATTGATGTGTTCTTCCTGGATGTCCTGGATTTCTGCCTTCACTGCCTGCAGCTTGGCGAACAGCTAGAGGACGGGGAAGGACAGAAGAAAAAAACAAGAATTACCATAATGAAAAAGACCTGAGAGAAATACTGTACTATAAAAATATCCACAAAGCCAAAAATGTATTTTTACCTGTTTTAAAATAGTACCTGACCTACTTACTAGCAAGCAGTTTTATTACCAGACACATACAGTGTTGTGAAAAAGTATTTGCCCCTTCCTGATTTTTTTTTCATATTTGTCACACCCAGATTATCCAGATCCTCAAACAAGTTTTAATATTATACAAAGATAACCCAAGTAAACACAAAATGCGTTTTTTGTATGATGATTTCATTTATTAAGGGAAAAAAGCTGTCCAAACCTGCCTGGCCTGCCAAACTGCAGGCCTCACTTGCCTCAATTGAGGTCAGTGTTCATGATTTAACAATAAGAAAAAACTCAGCAAAAGTGGCGTCCATGAGAGAGTTCCAAGGTGAAAGCCACTGCTGACCAAAAAGAACACAAAGGCTCATCTCACATTTGCCAAAAAGCATCTTGATTATCCCCCCAAATTTTGAGCAAACTACTTTTGGTAGTGTGATGGTCTGGGGCTGCTTTGCAGCTTCAGGACCTGGACGACTTGCTATAATTGATGGAAACATGAATTCTGTGTTTTACCAGAAAACCCTGAAGAAGAATGTCCAGCCATCAGTTTGTGACCTCAAGATCAAGAGCACTTGGGTTATACAGCAGCACAACGATCCGAGACACACCAGTAGGTCCACCGCTGAATGGCTCAAAAAAACAAACAAAATTTAAGTTTTGAAGTGGCCTTGTCAGAGTCCAGAATTAAATCTGATTGAGTTGCTGTGGCATGACCTTAAACACGCTGTTCATGCTCAAAAGCCCTGAATTAAAAAATACTTTTTCACAGCACTGTAACTCATCAAGTATTGTACATCAATGCTTTTTTTAAAAGATCAAGTCCATATTTGAATGAATATATTCGTTCATTACAGCAGCCAGTCTTAGAAATGCATGTAGTAAACAGTGTCTTGTGTTACTGTGGATGGAGGATAGGAGGGACAGTCATTAACTACTCCAGTCATGATCAGAGCTGCTACCTTTTTCAGCTTCTTGGTTTTGATGTCAACCTCCTGCTGCAGAGAACTGTACGTCTCTTTCAGCTCAAGAGTCTCCTCATCACGGCTGTCCATCTGCTGCTGCATCTCTCGCTCTCGTCGTTTCTGGAAACAAACACACAAAAAGGCACACGTTTAACACTGTAACCAAAGTGCTCCGTGTGTGTAATGAAGATACACAGATGGCACTAATTGAAAGGGTCAGTCAAGTAAGGAATGGTATAGAGCATAAAATAATGCCCTACAGAGAAACAAAAGGTCCAATGTGAAGTCAAAGAATGCTGAAAATGTCTTATGATTCTGGCTACACAAGGGATGGTTAATTGGTATTAATGAATCTAATCTCTATTCTGTCTCAAGTGTAAAAATTGCACAGGTGGGATTTCAAAAAGCCAAAAGAAAAGTTTGGGTAGAGAAATGCAAATTAACCTCTAATCCCATGGAATTAACATAGCACCAGGCACAAGTCATAGTCAGACATGCACTGGAAACCTGAATTTGTCTACGTATTACCTGGAGATGCTGTACGTGATAATGTTAATGTCCAAAGCAGTTAAACTAGACATTAAACAAATCTCACCCAGCCAGCTCCCTAGTACAAAGCCTGTGCAATGGCAGATTGAGCCCATGTGTGAATAAAGCTGGTAAGTACCTGGAGAATTCACCACGAGCAAGTGGGCATGTTGATGACGTTTCTATCATGCAACCGGAGCTGCCTGGAGGTGCTGTAAACAAAACACTGTGATGGCTGCAGCGTACTTTTTGTGTCATGTAGGGGCCTCTTGCATGCTCTCTCTCATGCTTATCTCCTGTTGTGTGATACATGTGTGAAAGGGCAACTCGTACAATGTCCAGACTTGATTCTCCAGACACTGCCTGAAGCTCATATGAGGAAAGAGCTATAGTGTAGAGCTGCCACAAATATCTGGAGATATAAAGACTAGAAAGTTCTCAGAAACAATTTTTTTTTTAATCTTTCATGCAAAATACTGAGACCCCCATTAAGTTAATATAATTGCACTATGGCATTATTAACAATAGACTTTCTGGCTGTGTGTGGTGCTTTTTTTAATGTTGAATTCATGTGGAACTGGTTTTTGACAACTATCCTGTTGTCAAAACATCCCATTTTATTTGTGACCTTCATACAATGATTAAGAGAAGGGTTCATTTTCAGATGTTTCTTCACCTGTTCAGCGATTTCCTGCCTCTTCTGCTCCAGCATTCTCTGTTGCTCATTGGTGTGATCCACAATGTTCTTCCCCCCAACTAGGAGCTTACTCTCCATTGCCTAGATAGAAAAGAAGGATCAAAACACTTTGTATCACAAGAGTCCAATACATTTCACTAGCTGGGCTTCATCAAATAATTAGAAGAATTTCAGCATAACAGTGAACTGACAAGAGGACACACCTAGTTTAGGAAAGTCTACTTACTTTAACTTTGGCTGCAAGCATCTCTCCAGCCTCTCTCTCCCTTTTCAAGTCTTCCATTTTCTTCTCCTTCTCCTTAAGCAGCCGTGCTTTGTCCTCAGCCACCAGACTGTGATCTTCCATGATAGCATTCCTCTCTCTCTCCAGCTTCTCCTGCTGCTCCCGCCAGTAATCCCCTCTGTCATCTCCATCTTCTTCATCGTCCTCCGTCTCTCCTTCTTCCAGATCCTCACCATCACTTCCTTCCCCAGCCCTTCTCCTCTGCCTCCTTCTTTTCTTTTTTCCAGAGCGCTTTTGCAGTTGTGCCTTCAGCCTGGCAATCTCCTCCTGAAACTCCCTCAGCAGAGCATCCTTTGGATCCTCATTAATTCGTGGTTTATTCTTGATGTTCTTAGCCCTGTTGGAGTAGCGTAGAGTTGTCAAGGTCTCCTCCACATTGTAGGATGCCGGTCCAATATTGGCAACCATGACAGTGCGGGCATTGCCCCCCAGAGAGTCCTGAAGAAGTCGGGTGAGTTTTGAATCTCTGTAAGGGATGTGGCTGCTCCGGCCATCCACCAGAGCTGATATGACGTTGCCCAGAGCAGAAAGTGACAGATTGATCTTTGTGGCTTCTTTAAGCCTCTCACCCTGAGCACCAGTCTTAGTCTGTCTTTCACTGCCAGCTAAATCCACCAGGTTCAATTTGCCAACTCTGATATGGTTCTCCCCGTCCACGCCCAACTCGCTGCACTCAACCGTGATGACAAATATGGCATGAGATCGGGAGCTGTGTTCATTCATGTTAGTGGCACCCACTGAACGATTCTGATTACCCACGTTCATAACATGCTCAATCTCCCGCACGCTCTTGGTGACAAATGATGAAAGGTCTTTAACATACACACCCGTGTCGGGCCTCTCCCTGAGCTCGAGACGACGCGATTGGTCCTTGGAGAGCAAGTCCCTAATCTCCTCTTGGTAAATTTCTAGATATGATGCTCTCACCAGGTATTGCTGATTCTGGGACCGTGAAATGTGTGTGAAAATGTGCTCAAAGGAGTTAGGGATCACCCCTCTCCTTTCAGGATCATTTCTCACACCTTCCATAGTGTATGTCTTCCCCGTACCTGTCTGACCATAGGCAAAGATGGTCCCGTTGAATCCAAGAAGAACTGAATCCACCAAAGGCCTGAAGGTTTCATCATACAGATCTATTTGTTTCGAGTTCCAGTCGTAGACTGAATCAAAAGTGAAGACTTTGCGGAGTTCACTAGCTGAAGCTTCCTTGGGGTTCCTGACAATAATTTGGCCCAGTTTCACATCGACAGATACCACCTTTTCAAACTTGGCTGCCCGTTCTTTTTCATTCATCGGGCGACAACGCACCACCACCTTGACCGACTCAGAACTCTTGCTCTTGGACATGATTGAGGAGCAGCTGCCAACCCACAAGGCTTGGCACGTTGTATCCTCTGTCTTCCAAGTGCAGTTTCAGGAGCAGTGCACCAATTGAAATACCCACATCAGAACCTGCTGCAGAAGACCATTAAATGATTAGAACCAACATTTAATGGCAATGGCCAGGGTGACACACAAATTTAATAATGCATACTGTGACTCACAGCTACTATTTTTGCAATAACATGTATGCCCTGGGTAAGTTTAGGAAGACTTCTCTAACTGTCACACACTGTAACACATTACATTAACATGTGATGAGGTTAAGTTTTATCCGCAAAACGTCAAAACTAAACATTTTGACAACGGTGAACATTATTTGCACGCTGCTCTGACAGTTAGCTGACTGTTAGCCGGTGCAAAGAACTGTTAACGTTAGCTACCCCCAATTAAGCTAACTAAATTTAGCCTGTTAACCGGTAGCGTTAAACATAACCATAATCCCAAATTAACGCTGGGATTAGGGTTATGAAGTGTCACCCTTTAGGGGCATTCTGTCAGCCATAATATCTTAAAAATCTTTTTTTACAACAGCTGCCCAATTTATGTCAGCAAGGAATCGTCAGAGTAGCGGGTCACCTAACAAACGTTAGCTTCTGCAAAATACAGCCCAAGACGAGACCACAAGAACCGGCCTAGCAACGGCAAACACACTGGTAACCTAAGCTACAAGTCTGGTAGCAATACCTGGCTAACGCTAGCAGCGAGGGCATACGCGGATCCAACAAATCGCCACACAGACGTAAAAGTCAGCCCACAGACTCATAAAACCAGCGCTATACAATCACAGCTTTCCACTAAACACAGGAACGCCGTTTAAAATTTACCAGTAGCAAACGTTAGCTAATCCAAAACTCCCAGTCAGCCATTAGCTGCTGCTCATCCCAACAACGCTCCAGAGCTGTGTTGCCAGGTTTACGCCTGCGTCCCGCAAAACAATTACTTGTAGAAAATAAAATCCCGCCATATAAATATTGATATTTATATAGGTAATCATACACCCATAAACACACTAAAATACATATTTAGTCAACAGCGAACAACGAAGTCGCAAAGCATACACACACACATTAAATTACAAACTAAGTGTTCTGACTTATCTGGCAACCAAATCTCAACAAGCTTGCCCAACATAGCTTAGTACATCAGCTGATTCATCCGTACTCACAGCTAAGCTACTAGTGAGGGATATAAACAGGGTGAGGCTGTCGGTACTTTAAAAGTGAGTGTGCATTTCTTTATTGGTGGAAAAACATTATAGAAAACATTTAACTACAAAATCACTCAATACTTCCATGAAGATGAACACAATTAGCTTGCAACACAGTCCCACTCATGCATTTAATCAATTCAGCCTGTGCAAATCATCTCTTTTGTCTCCTTAAGATATTCACTGAATTACAATACTGTCTACATAACCTTCAGATCAGGGTTCTACACATTTAATCAGTTTTTGGTCCTGGTAAATTGAGAGGTGGACTGAAGAGACTGATTCTTTCCCCCTCCCTATAATTAGTATGTACAGGGGGATCAGTTACTTTGCACTCCTTGGAATAGAAGACAGGGAGAAAAGGAAATACCATGTTGTAAAGAGATGGTGGAAATGTTGGGAGAGAAAGAGAAAAGGAAGAGGGCAAAATAGAGATGGAGAATATGATCACTAATACTGCAGTCGGTCTTTTGCTGGGGTCGATGAGGTCACTGGAAGTCTCGCTAACATGTCTGGATTGCAAAACATGTTTGTAATGTTTGCAGTGCACAACATGGGTGTAGTATACACTAAAACTTACTTCAGTATAGTAAACAATTTTGGGAGTGAACATACCTATGCATTATTTTCAAGCAGGACACAGACAAAAACCTAGTGTTTCATGGTAGCAGCAGTTTCCATGTCATAACCTTCATGGATATTACAGTACCCACATGCTATATCCTATCTAATAAGCCTTTTCTTAATTCTCAGATTAAATTCACATTTTAAAATCGCCTGCTTCACACATTAACCATCACATCAGATAGATATTCTCGGCCCTCCATGTGCTCGCTTGCATACTCATGACAATCATCCAGCATTAGTGTCCAGAGGGCAACCACATGACGTGTGCTCGGCTCAGAGTTCGTCTTTGTTTTTTAATTTCCCAGGCTTGTCCATGCCAAAAAAGGATGACGAAAGGCCACGGACATCCCGTGATCTTTTCACAAAAGCGGAAAAGGATGAGACGCAGTTGCCAATGAAGTGGTCAGCTCGGCCTAAGACGTACAAATCTATTTGGGCCGAGTCTGGCTGAAGACTCACCACTTTCACCTGTAGAAGCCAGAATGAAATATACAAATAAACAAACAGATCAACACAAATATTTCTCATGTAGATATGCCTTGTTAAATAAGGCATGTGTATCATTTAATGGCATATGTAAACTAAAAATTGTGCTACAGTCAAAGCTGTCCAAAATGCAACTACCTAATTCAGATTACATTTTAGGTCACACACGCTTGAAACAAGATTCAAATTTAAAGCGTATGATATTCATGTAGCATTACACACCCACCTTGCCTTGGAAGAGCTTTTCAATATCTTTACTGTGGGACTCTGAGTCAGTGGCAATGTAGACAGAGTGGGCAGAGGTCTTCTTTACCCACAGTTTGACAGCCCTGAGAATCTCTGCCAAGTCTGGAAGGCACATGGTCATAGAGAGAGGCAGGGCTGTCTGACGGTTGTAGCCAACACACTGAGGAGAGGCCATGAATTGAGGCCCTGCATCGTCATTCTTCAGCAATTTGCATGCATTTTGCTATAATAGTGGATGAAAAGAGAAGATTTAGAGGAAGATTTAGTTGGTGAAGGGGCCGAGAACCAACCCAGAACAACACTGCAAATTCCTGCAGACTGTATATATGTAGAATGTCGTCCAAAATCTACCATGGCTCCGGAATATGAAAAATAAATCTGGATCTTGTGAACAGCTGAAAAATAACATGAAAAGTTATCATTCTAAAAACTGCAGTCACTTTAGAAAGTATTCATTATACTGTGTTCATTTATCCAGTTTTTTCCCCCATTAATTACACACAATAACCCATAGTGACAAAGTGAAGACAGTAATTAATTTTTTATTTGCAAATAAATTAAAAATTTACAATAAATTCACAACACATTAAAATGTGCAAAAAGCGAAGGGATTAGAATAGTTGGCCATGATCAAGCAAATGATATATCTTATTCCTCTGTACCACAAAGCCGTACTGTTGTCTACTATTAAAACCCATCGATGAACAATACTGTTGCACTGAGGAACATGTTCCTTCATCACCAAGACTCAGTTGCACATACAATGTCCTGCTGCCCCAAATACTCTCTAGAGCACTGCTGATAATAAGTAACTTAACAAATTCCCTCCTGTTTGCTAAAAACTACACATGACTGTCTTAAAAGTAAAACTATGTTTTGTGCAGAGTTTTTAAAGCTTTCGCCACAGATCAAACCAGTGGACTTGGGGCAAAGTATAACAGACAAAGCGTGTTGCTGGTTTAGATTTTGTCATGGAATTTGTTGACAAAAAGAAAAAACACAAAATTTCACAGACGTATCTCTTAAATCTATGATTACCTAAGCACTAATGATTTGTGCAACAATATAATATAATCCTCCTCTAATTGACAAATGACCTTTTCAACCATGAGCTGAACATGAGCTTGAAAGGTCAACTTTATATGTGTTAGAATAGGGCTGTAATATTTTATGATAAACCACTGTATTCTGTGATTGTCAGTATGTGAGTGGATTAGTGAAGGAGAAAATGGAACATGAAAAAAGGTAAAGCAACACATATGAGCATCAGCTCATACACCACCAAGCAAATCTTACCCAGTCGATGCCAATCCTCAGGTGAATGCCGACATACGGCCTAGTCAGCGAAGTTGCGATGTGCTCTTCTCCCTCCTTCACCATCTTGTCTGACCACACCACGTAGCGCTGTAGGCCCACATGCTCTTCTATCACTGGGAACTGGGCAGGAGCCCCAGGCAGTGCCAGGACAGGGTGCTCAGAGGGAGGGAACCTGTTCCAACAGGGGAAGCATGAAGAATCTGCCCGCTGAGCCACTTCAAAGGAGACACTATCTTTGTCGATAATAATCAACGGAAATGGAAATCTCAGTCGAGGTCGTCAAATATATACTCACTTCTTCATCCAATGAGGTTGGTTATAGGCACTGAAAGAAATTCCACTAAACAGGAAAGACTTGTCAAATTCTACACCAGCATACTCCCAGAATGGTCCAAATGGGTTCCCGTCCTGAAAATGAAACAGAAATGTCGGAGCAATGAACCACTAACGCCACATGTGTAATTATGTGGGTCACAATTGTCCAAATAAAAGAGGGTGACAGTGAAATGCTGCCACCAGAGGGCATCATTTCACCAACACCGTTTCCATTATGTTTTACTGACAAAGGTGCTGACTAATGAAAGAGTACTTAAGCCGCTATTTCATCTGCCTTGAACTAAAGCTTATTGTTACCCTTGTTTGCTTTCACTTTTACTATTTCAAATCTTTCAAACAAGAAAAATCACACAATGAGTTGTCTGTGAAGATTCTCAGTCATCCAGGTCATGGTTATCCCAAAAAAAGGTTATTCAGTGGCAACTGGACTTGTTTTAGTTTCTCAATTCAGAATTGAGAAAGCCCTCTGGAATGGAGGGAGAAACGTCTTCAAGGAACTAAAACAAGTCCAGTTGCCACTGAATAACCTTTTTTGGGACACACAATGAGTTAATGGCTCATTAATCAATTGAGCCATATGCATTGTCTCTTACCTTCATAGGGCAGGTTTTCTTGTCTGCACTGCGCTGTGCAGCAGTTTCAAAGCAGTAGGCATTCCTCTGTCCAGGGGGCCAGTATTTGGGAGCCAGTTTCTCCATGAATTTCTCCAAACTGACCACACGGTGGTAGGCAGACAAGGCCTCCAACTTGAAGAACTCACTGTAGGGAACATGAACCTGACAAGAACAGAAATTAATATTGAAAACAGAACTGTACAGTTTAAAGGATAGGGCCTGTGACAATCGAATACTGTAACTTTTCCCTTAGAATTCTGTTCAGAACCAAGACATCTATACATTGTCATCTATATTATTATGTATTGATGAATAGATGTTATGGACCTATCTATGTATACAGTGTCAATAATACCATCTGTGTGAGTTGTCAGTAGCTGTTGCTCATTGCCCTACTGACTGTACTTACATTGGTGTAAGGGGGAGTGTGATGGCGGTACACTATCCACGGAGGGACTGCCAGGGTTCGGTTCAACATCTTTGCAAAGGCCAGAGATCCCAGGAAGTGATCTGCCTGGTTTCCAAACCGACCTGAATAATAACAGCAGGCATTTTACATTCTCATTTTCAGCTGTTAACTCTGTACTCCTTCTCATGACGTGAAAATGGAAACTTGGCTGACTGGAGGTAAAGGTATGTCCAGCACTATAATTAATAAGTGATTTGCCCATATGTTGTAGTAATAGTTATTTTACACCATTAAAGCTTCTAGTTTATCATACGTTCCATTAAATTAGCTATTAACTAGCCCCACTTTGTCCCCTCACGTATTAGTATACAGTGGGACCACAGCGTTAACTATCATTTTCTCATAAATTAAATAATCAGGGGTGTTTGAAAACCCAGAAGGTCGCTTAAAAACGCGTAGAACCACTCTTCTAGCCTTAACAACCTAGATTAAAAACATTTCATCCGCTCCACATTAAAAATGTATTTCACCTGTTTCCCAGGTTGCAACAGTTTCCTATCCAGGCCGCCATCTTTGTTCTGATTCTGATGCAATTAGTGACGAAGGAAACGAGTAAACTAAAGTCTTTTAAAATCATTTAATGATATATTTTATAATTCAGTTGTTTAGAGACACCAAAAATGACTTTTGTAAAACGGTAAGTGTTTTAATCGACCCCTGAGTTTTTCAGACGGTTGATTAACTTTTATAGAGACCGATGATTAAACTCTGGGTCCCGAATGTCACAATTAGGGCTAGCTGCTAACTAGCAACTGTTGCACCTTCTCTTAGGCTAAGTGTTCAAATGTTCTCGCTTTTGGATTGTTATTGACCCACACACTACGTGAAACTGTTGAGTGGCTCCTAGTAGAGACCAGCTTGAGGTCTGGGTTCATATTTTAGCGATACGTACCTCTATGGATTTAAAAATTCCCTATAAACGTATGAGTGACTTTTGTATTCGCTAAAATCTGTTTATCAACTACAAATAATTCATTTACCCATGCACGGGCAGTACAGAACGTAGCCATTCTCATCCCACTTCAGCTCTTCGGCAAAAGTCCGAGAAGTTTGGAGTAGAAGTGATGAAAGTAAACATGTCAATGTAAGAGCATGAAGTGTTTGTTGTTTGACAGCCATTGTTGTTCATTTCATATCCCAGCATACACCGCGCTTTCAACTGCTTCTTCTTCTTTGAGTTTATTGAAGCGCTCGAACGAGACTCAAACGTGTGTCTACCCCCACCTACTGTATCGGAGGTGTTGTGCCACGTGTGGAGGGTGTGAGATACATTTCTTTGCATCTCTGGTAAAAACATTAGACTATCCCTTCATCCTGAGAGCTAAAGACTGCCCCAGTATCTACAGCATTTGTCATTCAGTACGTAGGATGAAAACAGTGCATGATCTTAACTAAAGAACAGTTATAGGAGTCATTTCCTGAAGACATGTCCAGGCTTGCCAAGTTGTTTTTATCTCTGAGGCTCAAAATAGAGAAAGAATGGAGTTGCTTAGCACCACGACTAGTCCCTGAAAACTTGGCATTCAGTATTCCACTAAAGCATTAAATAGGTAAAAACAAAATATGTTGTTGCTCATATGGAGAATCTAAATATGAAATTACATTGCTTTCAGTAGCTCTGCTGTAAATAACCATAAATGCAAGAACTGTAATAATTCTACAATTTGGAAATAGGTTACTATGCAAATATTGCAGAAGAATTCTGAAGCTTAGAGAGCAACAGCAGGGAAATAAAAACACCAAATTAACATCATGTAATATTATTAAATGAGTAATTTTGTGATTTTTCATCAGGTTGGATAAAGTGTGAAAGGTTTCAATCTAAACTGAGACATCAAGCTTTGAAAACTTGACAAAATGAGGATGTGAGAACACACGTCAGTTTATTGTCTCCCTGACGTAAGGTGTTAGTTTGTGTTCTGCAGAAGAAAAACTACATTTCACCTTTCCAGTTGTTAGCATTCCTGATGCCATTCCATGTGTGGATTCTCTGCCAGCCTGCCTTGTTATGGCTGAATCCACTGATAATTGTTTAAATGTGTCACATTAAAAAGATCATCATCCACTGTTGACAGGCTGAGAGGCAGCTGAAATAATCTGTATCTGAATCTATCTAATTCATTGGTGATATAAGATTGTTATGATCTAACAATGTCAAAAAAGTCACTTTTTTCTGTATTTAAACTGTATTTAAACCTAAATCCAAGATTTTTCTCTGCTAGTTCTTCACAGTGAAGAGCTTGAGATGTTTTCTACTCAGGCCTTTGCTTGTAAGGATCTCTCCACATCCTCCAGTTCAGCCAACCCATTCTAACGTTTTCTCTCTTTCTATTCAATCACTCTTGTTTTTCTTTTCTTTCTGATGCTCGACAGCTGGCTGCTCTTTCCCTCTTTTCCTGTGTCGTTATCTGTGTCTGCCTCCCCCCCCACCCCCCACCCCCCCATCCCTTGAACACACACTGTTTGTCATTGTTAGAGATGACAGCGACGATAACAATGCAAGAACTCACAGCCGGACAACTGAGAAAGAGGCGGAGATAGGAGAGAGAGAGAGAGTACCTTCAGGTGAACACATGATATCGATCATGACATCTAGATGAAACAAGAATTTACACCTGCTTTACCAAATTTCTCCCCAGCATTAATAATAGTGACTTATGAGATTGTACTTTTTGTTTTTTTTAACTCCCTCTCATGTGTTCTAACGATTTCATTTCCCTTTTGAGTCTATAAGTTCCTCAGACACTCACATTGAGAAGTTGCAGAGGAGGAAGGCGACGTTCATTTTAATATCAGATGCATATATGTCACTCGTGTTTCCTCCTTTTTCCCTCTATGCCTTAACCTTTGCCTCTTGCTGCTGTTGCAGAATAACAGGCCTAACACACAGGCCTGTGGCCTTTCAGAAGAGGGAAATAAGGTAGTCAGCCTCCAGCAACCCGCCTCCTGTTGACCTTTCTGTGCTGTTACTGACAACCTGGCTTTCAGTGCAGCTGAAGACTGTGACTAGTTCATGTGGTGTAGTTTCCCAGCTTCAGCATGAAGAGACCTAAATGATTTACAGATAGGTTCACCTTAAAGCCTCCTGAAGTGTTTCTACTAAAAAAGTGAAAGAAAATAAAGGGCAATAAATAAACAAATCCTGAAAACAAATTTAACAAAAAAATACCAAAAACTCTTATCATCTTTAAACATTTCTATGTGAACCATTTATTAAGATTTAGAGGTTG
The DNA here is from genome assembly GCA_032362345.1 of Sandelia bainsii. Taxonomy (NCBI): domain Eukaryota; kingdom Metazoa; phylum Chordata; class Actinopteri; order Anabantiformes; family Anabantidae; genus Sandelia; species Sandelia bainsii. The sequence goes on from JAUMHL010000028.1 coordinate 3,206,704, forward strand.
AGAAAACAAAACTTGACAAAATGACCATCTTTAGTTGTATTTCTTCTGTCAGGTAGAAGTGAAATGAACTGAATGTAAAGCTTAACAAAAGTAATAAAACTCATCTTGGTTGTGAAGTTTCTTATTTTATTAAAAAAAATAAAAATATAAAAAATAGTCACACCTAACAAAACTCTGTCAATAAAATGCCCATTTTTAGTTTTCCTTTCGTCCTCTCAGCTAGGATCCCTCTTTGGCAGAAATATGATTTAGTTGTGTGGATAAAGATTAAGTATAATATAAGAAAACTAATTGGGCTTTAAAGATCTATTTGGATTTAGAGATATTAGCTAAGCTAACAAAGCTCTGTGGACATAATCCCTATTTTTAGTTTCATTTTTTTCTCAATATGCTGCAGGTAGTGTCATTGTGGTTTAGCATGTTGTTAAAAAACTAAATCTAATGTCAAAGTTTAAAAAAATATTAAAACTTATTTTGGCTCTAAAGAAAAGCCGTATTCACACACTTAGATTTGTGCTCAATAGCGTAAAATATTTAAACTTTCAATCCTTTTACAGAACGTCTTTTTTTTAGAGTTTTCCTCTCTGCATCCTCCTGTGATCCTGTATGTTTTTGTGACACAGAATAAATGCACAATAAAAGTAATAAAAACCTAATAAAACCAGCTATGAATGGTTAATGATAGTTCCCAGCAAAGATCATATATTTGGTAGCAAAGTGTCTTGTTAATATAACAAAAACCTACTAAACTTGCTAAATTTTACTGTTAGATTAGAGGTTTTAAGAAAAAAGCCTTTTTATAGTTTTCTATTCAGCTTCTCCTTTGATGTGCACAAAAAGTGAATCTAACAAAAAAAAATTCCTAAATATTTATTTAGATTTAGACATTTAGCCAAAAATGAACAGAACCCTGTTGACAAAATACCTATTTTTATTTTGTCCTCTCAGCTGTGACTTATGACTTCATGATGTGAATAGAAACTGAATTTAATATAAAAGTAACAGTAAAAATTTAACTAACTGCGGCTCTCAGGTTTTATTTAGCTCGTGTCAGGACAAAACAAAACAAAACAATCCTCTCAGAAATCTCCATTTGGCAACAGAGCTCCTTGTGATGTGAAAATGTAACATATTTTATATTTATAGGATGTATAGTGAGGTGCTACTAAAGAAACAAAACTTTAATTTTGGAAGAAACCCATTAACCCAAAAGTATAAAAACTCACTTTGGCTGAAAGACTAGCCCAAACTAACAAATCTCTGTTGACAGAATACCCAAATCTACTTTTAGTTTTGGTCTCAGCCAACATCCTCTGTTGTGGCATGCTTCGGTAACAAGTGGGCAACACGCTCATTTAGGACGCGCTCACATTTAGACGTGTTATACAACAAACAATACTCTGTTGACAAAATGTCTATTATAATTTTTCCTCTTAGAAGCCCATTTGAACATACTGAATGAACATCATTGTGACAAAATAATGGATTGTTAGTTGAAGAGATTTATTTAGATTTACTGTAGACTTGTTAAGAAAATTTGCCACACCTAACAAAAGTCTGTTGACAAAAGGCCTTTTTTTTTTGTTTTAGTGTTGCTCTCAGCTATTTCTCGCTCTTTGGCAGCACATTTTAGTGGTGTAAAGATAAATGTGAAGGTGACAAAACAAAACTGTCTCTAGTGATTTCGCACTGAAGCTTTATTTAGAGTAATTAAGAAAATATGCTAAGCCTAACAACTCTGTTAACTTGCTTGTTTTTATTTTTCTCTCAGCTACTGTAGGGTCTCCTGTTGGCAACAGCGTGCCTCTGGTGACGTGGATGTGTACAGTAGCTGGACGGGACGCTCCGTGATCCACCCATCCACCTTATCAACCTGCCGCAGACCTCTGGTGTGGGCTGTCTGTGACCTGATACCCCATCTCAGTGCAGAAAAGTAAGTCCCAGCTGAGACACTTCCCCACCTTCAACCCTTCTACCCCAAAATTATCACACACCATATGCTCCGGGGTTACATGACATACAGAGGATGAGATCATGAGTTATCTGTCAGTGCAACACCACTGTGTTTGACATCATCCTAACAGGTACTGCACGTTGTGTAACATTCATGTTTTAAACAATAATCACATTGGTTTAAGGGCACGAAAGGTTCATTTTAATCACATTTTATGTACTTGGGCGTTGGTTGCACTGCGATATTGAATGTTTATGGTGGTCTTGACTAAACCACTGTTTCTTAAGCTGTTGCAGAATAAGCAGAAACAGAATAATTTAGTCTCATGCTCATTAAAAAATACTATAGTGTAATAACCAACATTTGCACAACTATATAATTAAGGAATTCTGGCCTAAACAAAACAAAACAAAAAGATAATGTGTGTCCATAACCGGCGTCAGTGCCATGTTTATGCAACTGGAAGATATGGTGTTGTCTCTTCTCTTCGTGCACCCTCAGTTTCCCCCCCATCCTTTCTAAGCTGTTTATCGCCCACCTCTGTTAATGTAAACTGCCCATCTGTTTTAAACAAAACACATAAAAACACAGTGATTTCCCACCGCGCCAGAACTTTAAAAGAAGGGACTGCTGGTGGGTCTGGTGGTGAGGAAATCCACTCCAGATGTGAACAAATTGCCCCACTTACTAATTGCTATTGTGTTCGCTGATGCTGATTTCAGAGTTCTTAAAGGTTTTTTTTTGTAGCCGGGACTGCAGAGAACTCAAAAAGCGCGTGTGTGTGTTTGTTTGGTAGTGTGTGTGATGGTGTTCGAAGAGCAGCAGTGAAGTAAAGGGCATCATAGGAGAGAGGGGTAAACTGGTATGACACTAGAGGAGCAGTTGGAGATCGGACTACTGTTACACCCAGCTGACATAAACAGACACAGATGTTTCTGCTCAATGTCTGATGAAGGTTTTATTTAAGGGAGCCCATCGCTTTCTTCTGTCATCGTAACTTCTGAAAGTCTGGCTTCCTTGCCCCTTACAGTGCATAATCAGGACTGATTAGGTGTGTGGTAGCCAGAAACACGAAGGGGAGTGGCTGCTCTGGACTTGCCAGGCGGTTTCTGCATGTGAGAGGTTTCCTCAATGGTCTACAGAGATGAGGGAGCCAGAGAGGAATCAGAGGAAGCCGGTGCTGCAGCATGATGTGGTGTTTCATAAGATAGTTAAAAATCACTCCACGGCTCTAAATAACAGACCACCATGCAACTGCAATCAACCTGACTGTGGTCGCAGCAGCCACACTGTAATCCAAATAAACAAACAATGGCATAATGAAAGAAGAGTCCCTCATTATGCTGGGAAAACGCTTCACCTCATCTGTCTTCAACCCCTCTGTTTCACAAGCCGCTATTCTTGTCCACTTTCTGTTTGTTTTACAGCATCCTCACATGAAAAGCTGCAGGGGAAAAAAATGACAAAACCAGCTGCATCAGGAGAAAAACAGTCACAAAGAGTGAGGATTTCCCAGTAAAGCATATTTTTTTACATTCCTAACAGGGCATTAAAACCACCGTATCAACCATGGATAATTTATCCTACAGTCTCTATTAGAATGAGGGAAAGACTGGGATACAAACAAAAACTTCCATGCAAACCAGCTGCATTGACCAGAGTTCAGTATATGCTGTTTTAAACTCACAGTAATTACTGCTGATATAAGATCTCTAGTGCAACTTCTGTGCAATGTTACCTCCTGTAGCACATTTCCTGTGAAAAAAGACAACTAACTTAACAAAAGCTTGTTAAACATTTGCATCTCTCTACATCTCTTTCTTGTTTTAGACAAATTGTAAATTTCTTAATTTATTACAGGCACAATAAACACTTTTCGTTGAGTTAGACACTTTTTTTTTTTCAATTTGTTTGTTTGCTTGCATTTCCAGATCAAGTAAGAGAGAGAGGGCCTACCCGTGTAAAACATTAAGCCCAATTCTGCAACAAAATGCAGTGAAATAAAACATCAATTTGACTATTTGATAAATACTTGAATATTTTCTGTTTACTGTGTGTTAATATACAAAGTCCTAAGCTGGGATATAACATTTTAAATGTGTGATGATACACAGTATTAATTTATTATTTAATCTTTATTATTATAAAATGATTAAATCTGGACTTTCTGAATAAAGAAATTATTAAATAATATCACAACCTTTAGAATATGACTTTTAAGGATTATTATGTACAAATCTAGTTTCACTTTTTTAACTTTGTCGAATTTTAAATTATTCTCATTTTTCACTTGGTCTTCTTTCAAAAATAAAACGTTTGCACGATGACAAAAACTTTATAAAAAAGCTTAATGGGAAGCTAAACATGCACCTACAGTAGTTTTATGGAAGTAAGTTTGAGATCTAGTTTTTCCTCCATGTAAACAGGATTGCGACTGCGACCCCGACACATAAAAACCAGTGGAGGTTTCGCACCCAGCTCTTGGAGAGAGGAAAGCAAACTGTTTTCACCACACTGCAGCAGCAGGTAAGCCTATTGTGGTTTTGAAGGCACCCCCCCACCTCCCTGAACAACACGCATTCTCTGTACCTCTCCTCTATATTGAACACGCCAAAAGGCTTTTGATGCTTTCAAGCTCGATCGGAAATGTCGCATTTATGAGCCAGCGATCGATTAACAACAAACCAAGAAAAAAATACATCTAACAGTTCACTGTGACACTGTGTTTTTTTTTTTTATTTAGTGTTGAGACAACATCTAAATGAGCATTTTAACCAAATGTATTCAATAATGTAATAAAACATCATGTAGTGGATGTTGGCACTTGCACAACTTAAATAGATTCGTACACTAGAAAAAAATTCAAAATAAATAAATGAAATAAATCAAACGTATTAAAACTGCATTTTGTTGTGTTCATTGAAGTGTTAGCTTATCACCAATAGTTCTTAACAGACGAAAGACATTTTTCTATACATAAAAAATGTGCAAACAAGCAGCACTTGAATGCAGCATTATTGAAGACTCTTGCTCCCCCACCCCCCACACTCACTCTCTCTGCAAAAACACATTCACCCTGCGGGCTCGGTGGGGCTGTTGGAAGCCTGTGGAGGGGCTGGGAAGAAGTGCTGGGGGGGGGGTTAGGGTGATGAGGAAACGAGTTGATGTGCCCTGGAAGTAATTCTTTCACCCCCTCCCCCCCTCTCCTCATCCTCCCCTGTACCAGAAAAACACACACACAAGGTAGGAGAAACGGGACCATCAGCTCCACCAGTAGCCTTCAACACGTGGGGACCCGGTGCAGCCACTTTTTTTTTTTTTTGTTTTGCTGACGGGCTGAAAATCCTGCTCGTTTTCTTCCTCTATGTTGTCATCAAAAAATAATCATGTACAACTTCAGACATACACGATTCAGGAGCATCTTTTATGTTGTGTGACTGAGGCTGTTTTAATAATTCAGCGACAGAAATTGTGTTAACATTTTTATTTCTCATTTAAAACGTGTTTTATTATAAATGTGCACACGAAAACATAACTCAGATCACTGAAAGAAAATCTTACCGTTACCAGAGATAAAAAACGTATATCTGAATTTGTGGATATGAGTTTGTTTTCCGTTCTTTAAAAGTCTGTGAAGTTGAAGTGATTCACGAGAATTCACTGATTCCTGTAGTTTTCTTGTGTGTAGTTTCAGATAAACGGGGCTGTTGGCAGCTAGAAAACAAATGTTACACTTAATAACCAGAAAATTAAGTTTGCAAAGCGAATATTCCATCATGTGGTGACAATAAAAAAAGATGCATATCGCTTCTTCTTTTTTTTCGGTTTCAGACGCACAAACAACCAAACAACTAAAAACAGTCTCTGCGAATTTAAAAAAACATTTTTTATAAGCTGCTACTAAAGGTCTGCAACTGCAATAAACGGTAAAATGAACTTTAAAATATTTTTAAATAGTACATAATTATGTGTTAAACTTTGGTTCAATGCAACAATATGAAATTCATTTACATTATTATATTAATATCTCGCGCGTAAAACCTCGACTCACAATTGTGTTTTTTTATTTCTTTATTTTTTTCATATTCTTTATGTATATAATAAAAAAGATGAACTACAGGTGTATTAACTAAATCAATTACGTGTGACTGGGAGAACTGGCTGCAGGCAGCTGGAGACCAGTAAGCTGTCCCTGGTTGAAAAAAACAAAAAAAAGTTTGTGAAAGTGGCCTGACGTCACACTCCCACAATGCTTACCGCCCCATAACTCCGCTGCAGCCTGAGGAGAGCCATACACACTCTCAGGCCCCGAATATAGAAAAAAATATTGGGAAAAAAAATCGGAAAAAATAATAAAACAACAGATCGAGGGGAGAAAAGAGCGGGGAGCGGTGGCGTGGGGTGTCCCACGGTGGGTTTCTGCTCCGGGATGGAAGGTTGCCGGGGATCCATGTGAAATTGACTAATGCGGTGCTGGAAACTTTTTGGTGGGTAAACTGCTCGCTTTTTTCCTGTAAGACTTCATAATGTGGCTGCACGTCCTGGTGTGTGCATGTGTGCCTTTTCAACGACTTTCTATCAACTCTCGGTTCACGCTGGTTGACATCGACGTGAGCGACACTTGAATTGTTGTGAACATGTCGCGCAATCGGACTTTGCATGATTTTGCTCATTTCTGCGGCAGCTTGGACGGATCTGGGTAGGCTATTTAATTTTTAATTACGCGTTCGCCTCCTCTGCTTCTCGGGGCTTTTTTTTTTTTTTGGTCGATCAATATGTTGCAAATGCGAAACTGTGAAGTTGTTAAACACGGTGCACTTTGTCCAGCGGCCCCTCGCTGTTGACGTTGGATGTTCTTTGCGAGTTTTCTGCGATCTGGTGAGTTTTAAGCAATTTCCGAATATTTATCAAGTGTGGCATGCCACTGCAGAGGAGAGCGAGATACAAGGAACGTCCCGTGCTGTGTGTGTGTGTGTGTGTGTGTTAGTCTGAGAGAGAAAACTGTGATAAAAGTTGCTGTAACGTTACAGCACTTTTCTGTCTCTGCTTTATACTGTTGCATTTTGAAATGAGGAGTTTTGCGACTGATATTCATTCGTCCCCTAAAAGCTTGAAGCCATTGTTGCTGACTCCATGTACGTTTGGCCTTTTCATAGCTTATCTACATGGCTTATGTCATGTTTGTCGCTGCTCTGATGTTTTGTATGTGTTGCCTGTGTGTGTGTGTGTGTGTGTGTGTGTGAGAGAGAGTGTGTTTGCTTTTCCTTAGAAGCGCATAAATAACAACCAAGACCCCACCGAACGAGGGGGGAGGGGGGGGTTGAGGTCAGAATGTGGGGCTTCAGTTTATGCACTTGTTATTGATAGCTGACTTGGCTGTAGGTGTCTTCTCTTCACACATTTGTTACCCATCAGGAGGATGGAAATGAGCGGAAAACAACCGCTGAAATAACCCAAACTAACTAATAAACGTGCAGCAGACTGTGAACTGAAAACCACTTCTCCAACACGGACTAACACGACTTTACAGTGAACTTATTTAGCTGTGCTGTTTTTCTATGCTTTCACTATTACAATCATGTGATATTTAGGTGTTATTGTTACTGATGTGACATTAGATAATTTATTTTCTGGTAGACCATGGAAATTTAACTGTGAATGCACATGTATGTTTTCCTCACGTCAGCCGTAAGCTACAGGCAGACAGCCTGCTGTTGCACAGGTATTACCATGCACATCTCCACTGCTAAAAAAATAGGGTGATTTCACTATAGGTCTGCAGCTAACAATGATTGTCATTATCGATTATCTGCCATTTATCGTTTAAAAAATGTCACAGAAGTGAAAAAATAACTGGTTCAGTTTCATTAAGCCCTAACTGAAGTCTTTAAATAGTTTGTTGTTTGTGAAAAACAATCCAACATTATTGATTTACCAGCACACAAGAAAAAGAAAAACAGTTAGTCCTCAAAACTGACAAGCTGGAACTTTTTTGGTATTTTTGCTTGAAAAATGACGTACAGTGGTAGAACAGTATCTTTAACAGTCTGGTAAGTGTCATGGTACAAGTACCGTTCTGCAATAGAACATTCAACATTAACATTACTTGTCATTTCAAAGAGAACATTTTATTAGGTATTAAGTACAGAATAGGAAGAACATAAAGTCTGAGTGGCACGCACACTCTATAAAGATAAAATATACTGTAATTACCCTGATGATTTGCGTAGATGAAAGATTCATTCAGTGATTCAGTGGTAAATAAAAAGGAGACCAATTACAATCTCAAGGCAGTTATATGTTTTCACCACACACATCTCCATGGTACTAAAAACCTTTTAAAAACCTAGTTTGTCGCTACTCAAGAAGACTTATCAAAGTTGCTGATCATAGTTTAGGTGGGTTTCCCCCTCCACTTCATCCCTGCAGGCAACCACCACACATTTTCTTCTGCAGCGTTTCTGAGACAAGCATGTTCCACCAAGGCCTCCAGCTACATAATAAGGAAATGGAAGTGAGTTTGTCACGAGACAATGCCTTTGTTGCTGCCAGTCGCGGTGCAAGTCGAGACCCATGTGTTGATGTTTGCTGCTCTCTCCACCCTGTTAGCGATGGATCTGCTCCCGCAGGCTTTGGCAGATTTCATTTCCCACCAGAGAGCTCCTGAACCTTCTCAAACCTTTTAGAACATTCAACAAACTGCTGTTGTTCTGGTGCACCTGTTTTGAGATGCACAGATGTGCACAGCTTGTGGCACTGGCTCTAATAGTCATGTCAAACGTTAAAAGATACAGATAAAATAGTTGTAAGCCAGCTCTAGACAGTCTAGAAATGAGCTTGCAAATGTAAGTGTTTATTATATTTTCTTTATCTGTTAGTGATTACATGCCGAATAAATCACAGAAGAATAAGTCCCTCCTATTTCTACATATTTTTTTCACAGTCTTAAACTCCCGATGATTCGTGTTATTCTGGTGCCCAAGCATTCTTAGCTGCTTCGCTCTTCACAAAATATCTTCCGCCGGGGTCCACTGAGCCAGCTTCTTCTCATTAACTTCCATGCATTGCCTTACATTACTTCCATACCCCTGCGGTTAGAGACAGCATGTTTCATGTTTGTGATGGAGCGAATGTGTTTGCCTGCGAGAGCTCGCACACGCATGCCTGCTTGTGAGATGGTAGATGGCGCGCGTGCATGTGTGTGAGTGTGCCTGAACTCATGGTGCGAGCTTGTGTGTTTGTGACACAGAGAGAGAGAGAGAGAGGTTGAGCAGGAGGGAGGTCTTATCCTCTGAAAATCCCCCACAATTCCTTGCACTTTGCCAGGCAGCAGCAGTGGTGCTAGTGGCAGCAGAGATGGTGGCGGCGGCGGCAGCAGCAACAGCAGGCTGATTTCCATGAGAAAAGAGCATCAGTTGGGTTAATGGGAGGGACAGCCCTCTGAGGGGACAAATGGTAGTTAATAACCAGGGAAGAATCGGAAAAGCTCTGATCCCTTTCTTTGTACTTCTTCACCTTCTAGAGGCAGGGATGGGATGGGGCCGGTGGGGGTGCACAGGAGATGGGTGAAGGAGCAAGGGACACTGGGTTCATGCTAGAATGGATGTTGTTCCCTGAAAGGTTGCAGGAAGATTGTACTATTTGTTATTTTCTCAAGGCAGCGGGAGAGAAAACGAGCAAGCTGAGAGCCTGAGAACTTAACGGAATATGAGGCTTCGCAGTATTAGTGTGTTTGCACTCGCAAAGGTTACAGTTTGTTGTATTGTTGTTGCACTTTTTGTGTACTCACGTGTACACTGGAGTGTTTACATGCGTGCGTGCGTCAAGTATCACGGGACGAGCAGAGCAGCACTTTTTTATTTGTGATGTGTGAGGTTTCATACACAGCAGCTGGTGGTCATTCATATCACCTTGAGAGAGGGATGAACAGGAGGAGAGAGAGAAGCTGGATGAGAGAAGTACTGTCAGACCAAGAGGAGAGCATAAGAGTCACACACACGACTGAAGTGCAATGATTAGCGTGAGTTAATAAGTGATTTGTGATTTGGGTAGATATCAAAATTTTCATTTAAGCCAGATTTTTATTTTGACAGATGTGTTTTAAACCTGCTTGTTGAGTATTTGAGAAATTATATTCACAAAGGAAAATCATTTGTAAAAAATAGTGTTCATATTCCTCACAATAAAGTAATAAAAGTATGTGTTGGTATGGAAACTGAGGTTTTATTGGAGCGTGACCGTTGGGGGTATGAAATTGTGATTTCTTCCATGGTGGGTTTCTTTGTGAGTGTTCTCACCCCTTTTAGCTTCGACCTTTATTTCAAGCTATTTGCATATTGCTCGGCCAAGTCATGACAAGAATTTATGACAAAAAAAAGAAAATTGTGTAGTCTGGATCTGGCATTACTTAGTCTGATGTGATCACTAGCTCATGATGGCTAATATGAACTAGCATCAGCAAACTTTAAATAGATATTACTGTGTTACAGACAACACTGATCCATTTTCTGACTTCGTGATTCCTCCTCTGATATCACCTGTAGCTTATGGTGGCTAATATTAGCTAACGTATGCAAACGTTTGCTGTGTAACTGACATTGCTGAATCAGTTTGTGATGCTGTGGACAGAAATTGGATGGATGCTAAGTTGTTTCTTGGTGTTAAAGGCTCAAGAGAAAGCTAGAAAGTGAGTGTTAAATTAAAATAAAAGTTAAATACTGTTTGCCCACATTGCTTTGTGACTCTACTTGGGTACATTTATTATCTTGCTTTCACATTAAACTCAAGGGGATTTTATTTGGGATAAAATCTGCTGGATGCACAAAACGTTACTCTTCACATTCTGTATAGTAAATACAGCACTATATACATTTACTACATTCAGTTGGCAGAAGAATGATGCTTTGCTATGTAATAGACTGATTGAAAACAGACATATGAATGTGCAGCACAGCGTACATAAACACGCGCACATGCACACTCACATATACGTTCATATACAGATATTTACAAGGCTAATTAAAGTTTAAAAAAAACAAAAAAGGACCTTCACATTTTAATTTTTATTATGCATGGGCACAAAGTTAATAATGCAGGCACATATGCTCTCATTTACTCACACTTGCAGAGGCTTTTTGGACCAGTGCACATTCTGACGGGTCCTGCAGTATGCCGGTCAGAAATAGTAAGAGGATGCTAGATGCTTGAACCACATACTGCCACTTTTCCTTGCGGATCTTTTTCTAGGAAGAGTGGAGCAGCTGTGGCTTTTCAGAACCTAGATCCATCCATCAACCAGCACCCATGGTTTACACCACACAACACACACACACACACACCCTCTTTCCTCTCTCTCGTTTCCCTCCCCTCCTCCCTCCTTAGTCCATTTCCATGTATCTTCATTTCTTTCTGCCCTCTCTTTTCTTTTTCTTCCCTTTCTCTCTCTGTCTCTGTCCATCCATCCCTCTCTGTTTTGCTCTTCATCCATCCTTCCCTTCCACACCGGGTTTACAGCCCCCAGGCCACTTCCGCCAGGCTGTCTGCAACAGATTTATTAATAGGCTTTTCTCTGTCTGCAGTAAACACAGCATTGGTTTAGGTGGATGTCTCTCAGACACTGATCGACTTGTACTTAACCATAAGCACTGTCTGACTTGGAAATAGAGGAAAGTCTGTTGTGTTCAACGATGGTCCAGTGCTGATTACGTCACAGAGAGACTGCTGGAAAAGAACACAAGTAGGAAACAGAGGTGACTTGCGGTAAAAAGTGAAATTGATTCAAAAAGTTAGTGTTAGTTAACATTTTTGTTGTAGAGACAGGGTGAGAAGGCGAGGTGGTACAAGGCATGCCATGTCACAAAGGTCATTTGGTGTATGTAATTATAAGAGTTGCAAATGTGCCACACATGACAAAAACAGTCAAAAGGGTCATTCAGTAGCTGATTTGAAGCTGTTTTGAATCTTCATCAGCAACAACGGTTATCATGAATATTTATTCTGAGCAAGACTTCTGGTCCAAGTTCCTTTGAAACTTAAGATTGAAAGTTCAATCTTGACCGTGGAAACCGCAGCTGACCTTTCACTGCGACTCAAATGTGGCTCAAATGACAACTGTCCCAAGCAGGTTTTATGAGCTGTAGCAAGCCCTGAGTTGGTTGAAAACAATGGCTACATAATTATTGTACTAAAAGACCTGAGGCTAAAGCAACACAACCCATGCAAAAATAAAGCTATCTTAACAGCGGATTAATGTAGAAGACATGGAGATAAACAAACGTGTTGAGCGATTACGTCTTAGTGTCACAGATGTGATGGAGAATCTGGGCACGAGCAAACAAGATTAAGATATTCAGTTGTAACATTACAAGACAAAAGGCTCCTGAGAAGAGCACAACAAATGTGTTTGAGAAGTATATGCTATCTTGGCTAACAAAATCATGAAACCATACCCTAAACACTCATAGAGTAGCATCCTGGACCAGCTTTGACACTATTGTGGAATGTTCTAGTTTTTTTCTTTTGCTCATGTTTTTTGGTCTTATTTGCAGAGCTCCTATGACAGCCACATGCACACTGCTTCAGCATGTGGAGTATTCCGAAGCTTGACAGGCCTGCTGTGCCTAGTTTTGTGAACGGTCTCTTCCATGGCAGGAAGGAAAACTCTGATCAAAAGCTCCAGAGTAAATGCTAAATTGGCTGTGATGTGATTTCTTTGTCAATAACTGTTTTCAAGGTCAAGAGTGAGCGCTTAATCTCTGCTTCAGTAATAATTCCACATTAAAGAACACGGGTGAGAGACAGTCAGTTTTGCAGATCAGTCCTTTTTATGACTACATATGTAGGTACAGGCTCTGTCATTGACATACATGCATGTCACACTCATCTCTCCATGTCCCCATTAATCATTCATTTACATCCAAGTTATGAGAATGATGTTGAATGAAACATGTTGAAATGAAGTGCATTGCATGAGCTGACTCCCAGAGCTGTTTTGCATGAGCCTTTTAACAAGTAGTGGAGCAGTGGTACCGTAGAGCTGCAGGCCAGGTATCCGCAGAGCCACCAAATGAAACATGACCCACTGTTCTGCTGACCTGTCATCATGCAGGATTGAATGCTCAGAAAAAAATACAGCACGTACCTTAAACGATATACTGACATCCTCATGGTTATCACAGATGTAGCATCTAAAGGGTCTTCTTACTGCATGTGTTGCTTGCATGATGGATCTGTTCAGAGAAGTGGCCGAGACATTTTGTTGCCTGATAGTTGCAGAGACACATGTTGCAGTCTGTTGAATTGAAGAGACTGTCACAGTATCATTTCGTCTGTCTGTGCAACAGTTTGTAGCTGCTACTGAGTGTAGAAAACAATTAAACCAGATCTAAAAAAAAAGTATTATACTTTGATGTTTATGGTTTTGTGGAATATAGCTTCATTGCTTTGAGAGCTGCAACTAACAGATACTTTCATTATAGTTTAAGTGTTTCACTTTCACTGTGTTTGCAACATATTGAATGCTAAAAAAGAGAGAAATGTCACATTTCTGGAACCAGCAGGTTTTTTTGCCTGGAAAATCACTTAACTAATTATCAAAACCACAGATTTTTTTATTCTATCAGTGGACTAATTGATTAATAGGCTAATATCTATACATATAAAATTGATATTGATTACTAATTGATTGATTGATTACTAATTCCACACAGATTTTTAGCCATTGACTGTTCTTTTTTGTTCTGGGTGGTTTGCTGGTGCATACAATGTTCAATGCATTCATAAATGTACTTGAACTTAATTTAATAGTTTTGTTTAAAATTAAGTTAAATTAAGTATTAATTATTAAAATTAAAAGTATTTATATAAGTATCTTAAAATGTTTCCCTTTCAACATTAACAGCAACAGGAGTTTTGTAACATACTTTTCACTCTGTTCAAACATTTAGACAGTTTATACTGTTTTTAGTCAGTTTAACAGGCAGAGACTGACGTCGACTGATTCATGATCTGCTATGAGCAACTAAACTAACGTTTATTTTTGTTACTGATTAATCTGCTGATTATTTTCTTGGTAAGTCTATTAATTTCTGGTCCTTTTAAAATGTTAAAACTGACAAAATTTGAAAAAAAAATTAGCTTTTTTCTCTCCAAAGCCCAAAGATATTAGAAGATAGAAGGTAATATTTTTATTGCATATTAATAAAGGATTAATTGATTATCAAATTGTTGCTGATTGACTTCCTGATTATGAAATATACTTTAGATTTGCTTTACAAATCATTTTAGACTATTTATTCTTAACTTTAGACAGAAAGTGTGATTCCATAGACTCAACTGTTAATTTATTTTCCAGAAGATTAATCTGTAATAAAAATTAGAATTAAATATAAGGTATTATCATCAGAAATAGTTTCCTGGACAGGAGATAAAGTTTTTTAACCCCAACCATAGATGAGTCTTACTGATGTTTGCAGTTTAGCATCTATCAGCTCTGGACTTTTCTTCCAGTGTTGGACAGAAATGATTAAGAACAGGAACTGTTGTTTCCCAAAAACATCTGTAGTCTGGTTGCTCAAACCTAAGAGTGGACAGAGATGTTCGGTACTTATGAAATAGGGCAGAACCTCAACCATCATGTTTACCTGTTGTTTTAATCTCTTTGTATTCTCTTCCCGTAACTACAAAAGTATATCCAGATTTAGTTCATTTTTAGGATTTTTTTGGTTGTGAAGCAGCTGTGTTATGATTTCCTGTTTGGAAGAGATTTGCCAAAAAAAACGAAACCCAGACCCAATCTGAAAAGTAAAAAATGTATTTACGATCATCAGCTTTCCTGTTATTATCTGTGCACATGCTAAGCTGCAATTAGAGCCAAAGTGGCATGTCTTACGGTCACTGGTATCGTGCGCTCCAGCCGAGGAATGCACCAGTCGGTCTAGTATGTACACGCAGAGCAGGGACTGATGTCAAACTGTTGTTGAGATGTAACACGTGACTCAGCGCAGAGTTATGTTTGTTTTACCGATACAGCAATATGTAAAACCTGGTGTGTCCAGTCCACTCACGGGGTGCAGATTTGTGAGTCAGCAAATGGGCCGAAACATGATCCATGTGGAGAGAGTTAACTCCTGACTCACGCACACACACACATATAAACAGCTACAGTAGTAGTGACAGATGATTGCGCTTCTTCTGATTCATACTTAGGAGTGAGTAAGAAGCGAGCACGGAGCGGGAGAAAAAAGCAGAGTGTAGCCACAGTGTCTGATGACACATCCCTGCTTCCTTCCTCCGAAGTGATTTTTAATAATGCCCCTACCGCCTCGCCCTGCTCAACAATCCCATATACTCACTAAATAATGCCAAGTAAAACCTCCAGCTCCCTTGGTAGACAAAAGGATAATCTCCACAGCTCATGCATGTGTTCACTGACTGAACGGCAGCTGGAAGATGAGGAGTAAAAACTAGTATTACTCTAAAAGGAATTAACTGGTTGTTGATTGATTGACTAGATTTCACCTGAGATTGTACGCTGAAAATAGAGAGTAGAGTATAGAGACTAGAGACAAAGAGGAGGGCAGGTGTTATTATAGTAAAAAGATGAACTGAAATGCATGTGTGTGCCTTCAGGTTTAAATATTATAAATATTATTGTTATTTATTTATTTGTTATGCGCAGAAATTTAGTGTTGTAACTGGTCGATGTTGACCTAATTTTAACTACTTATTTGCTAGTTTTACTAATAATTGAAAGTGCATCATGTTTTATAAAGTGATTACATATATTGTTTATTTCATTATATATTAATTTGCAGAGTGACTGGAGATTATAGCTCTGAAATAATATAGTGTATGGTGCGTAAAAGTAAAAAAGAGCAAAAAAGGAAATACATTACTTCAGTAACTTGTAATTTGTTACACTCCCTATGAGGAATATTCAAACTACAATTATAATTCATATACTTAATATTATAGTCAAGCTTGAAATGAATGTAATAACACAATAAACGGATACTTAATGTTTCTTATTCATATACAATTTGAAGACATGTTTTTATGAACTGTGCCTTATTATCAGTCATTCACTGTTTACCTCATGCTCCAGTAGAGGAGTTCTCTTTGTTGATTAATACGTTAATCACCACTTGTCTTTATACGTGTGTGTAGCTATAAGCAGTGGCTGAGCTCCATCTCTTCCCCCCATCGCAGCACATTTCCTCATCTCCCTTCTTTTCTGAAGCATACTTCTCCTTCTCATTATTTCTTTCAAGTATACTCCTGTGTGCCATTCTCTTCTCAGAGCTTTGAATTTCCCCCCTTTCCTCGCTCTCTTTTCTTTCTTTCTCTTTCCGTTCTGTCTCTCTCTCTCTCTCTCTCTCTCTCCCTCCCCTCCTCAACCACCACTTGCCAAATTTAACCCCTCACCCACTCAAATGCATTCCATCAGCTTCATAAACATACACGTGGTACCAAACACGTAATGGTACTTAGAGGGACTTCCTCCTCTCTCCTCACGTCTCTCCATCTATTCTCTCCCCCTCTTTTGGTTTCTCTCTCTCTCTCTCTCTCCCTCTCTCTGTGTCTGTTCGCTCAAAGTCTCAGTGAACAACAACAAGTAGGAAAAATGAAAGTGGGGTGACAACTGCGAGTCCCCTTTCTGCATCCCCTCCAGGGCCAGTGTGAAGTTTTCAGTTTGATTGAAGGCCTCTTTTCTGTGGTGTGCGGTGTGAAAGCTGTCCTAATTGAATGATAAAGTGCCCCGAGATGGAGTCCAGTGAATAGCCAACAATGGCCAGCCTGTGTGTGGTAGAGGGATTTTGGTTCACATCCAGCCTCTGCCTCTCTGCTCCGAGAGGGGGCCTATTATAACACTCTCTGCTGGACTCTGTCACGTGATGCTGCCTCGCTCTCGGCTACTCTCCCCCCTCTCCTCCCCTACCTTCCCTGTTCATCCCTCACTATTCCCCTCTCCCCTCTCCTGTGTCCCTCGCCCCCAGTGTGGCCTGGCCAGTCCGGTCACATCACCGGCCTCCTCCTCACTCTGCTGGTTTGGTTGGATGGTCTCATTTTGCCAGTGAGTGACTTTCAGTAGCAGCTATCTGTTTGCGTCTGAACATATCTATTAATCCAAATCGCTCTCAGCTTTGTGAATCCATCCACTCCTCCTAGGATGTCCTGGTGACATGAATAAAAAGTAAAACTATAAATAAACTATGAGATAAAGTTACTTTTTTGAAGCAATATTTACTTTTAATGAGCAATTGACCATGTATGCTTTCTTAAATACTTAAAAAAAACATTTTCACACTCACCTTCACACCTATGGACAAGTTAGATTCACCAGCCAATTTATAAAACATTTTTTTGGGATCTGAAGAAAATCTAAGAAGGGAAAAAGCAACAAAATCTCTATTTCATAGGGATTTGTCAATTTTTGCCAATAAAATGAAAGAAAGACCACTGACCATTGCAAGATTAGGCTCATACGACAGAAGGACTATAGAAACAGAGAGAGACTCCACTGCAGTCAGTCTAAAGATTTGTTACAGAGCACTCCAGGAAAGCTAAAACCTGTCCTACAACCTGAATATGTTTGAAATAATAAACCCTGACTTTCAGTGGTTCATAGCATCTCCGTTCAAGCTCATTCATTCGCTGATCTTTCTGTTGAGTTGACAACATGACCTCACCTCTTATGTAGCTGTAACTTTATGCAAATCTGGTTTGAAGTCGTTTACCTGATGTGTGGTTGGTGTTGAGAGCCCTGTTGATCTCCCTTCATTCTCAGCCAGATGGCAACATGTTCACCGAGAACCCAACCTTCACAAGAAATCTGTTAACTATTTTTCCCTCCATCTGAAACCTAAACCCTTCTCAGAGAAAGACAGAGCTCCTAACAGAGCTTCTTACACCCCCCTGCACGCACACACACACACACACACACACACACACACACACACACATTTAAAGTGTTGGAGAGGTATTGAGGTGGAAGACCACCCTCTGGCATCCCAGTCATTCAAATGAGTGTGTGTGTTTTTATCTCTGGGGGCTGGAAGAAAGGAGAAGGAAAGTGCTGTGTTAAAATGTGTTAATGAATAACTCCTGAGCTCAACACTTTCTGCACAGACTCACTATCAATTCTTTTTTTCTTTCTTTCTTTCTTTCTTTCTTTCTTTCTTTCTTTCTTTCTTTCTTTCTTTCTTTCTTTTGTGAACTGTGTATAAATTGTAATCTGTCTCATAAATATTCTCCACTGTAAACATTTTAATGGAAGCTTAAATAATGATCATGTTTATTATTTGGTGGTAAAGGCTTTGCAGTCAATAGGTGGCTGAAGTCAGCAAACTACAGACATCAGCAGACACTTGTTGTTTCAGCCTCATCTTATTTAAGTATGCACTCAGTTGTAGATGCTGTGCAGTTGCACATTTGGTGCTTTTGTAGACTCTCTCATCAGTAGTGACGTCATTAGCAGCTGTGCATACACTAGCCAAAACACCACCTCTCGCGTGTTTGGCAGATGGTGCGCTGTCCCTTTATTTTGCTCTGCACTTTCATCTCCCTGACGCTGCATCGCTGTCGTACTGGCTGATCTTTGTCTCATCTGACATCTGAGATTTTATGCAGAAATCTACAGGTTATTACATGTACTCTTTTGCAGACTGGGGCTTCTCTTCTTGAGGCTTATGACAATGTAGATTTGTTTATTGTGGTGAAGGTTTTACTGGCCTTCTGTGGTCAGATTTTTCACTAGTTGTTTTGTAACACTATACCAAGAAGCTGATTTCAAGCCGAAGTTTTATTTCAGTTTTTCTTGTTTATTCAAAACAAAAATGTCTCTTAAATTAGGGATGTGTGTATAAATGCTGACATGTAGAGTGTGAGTAATATATAGTATACTATAACACTATCAGATATCTATATAACATTTAGTTTTCGTGTAAGGTAACATGAGCCCAGGGCTGCTCAGACTTACAATGTAATCGTACAATAATGTCAACATAGGAAGTGGATTAAATGTGGATCGGTAATGTCATGGATGATGCCTAATCTGCCTACTAACATTAGTCTCCATCAGGTGCATTCTGATCACTTGCACCGGTTGCAGCTTTTGTAGTGTGGGTCTAATGGTCATTTCCACTGTATTTGGCATTTAATAGTAAAACAATAAATCAATACAGATTAATCAGTCATGAAAAGCATCTAAAATTGCATCCCTTGTTGCTTGTTGCTCCAGTTCTGCAGCTTCCAGCTTTGCACCCCAGACTAAGCGGCCCACCTCTGATCTGTTACCTGTTCTGCTTGGATACAAAGACTCATCTGTGAGCTCTGACACTGGAGAGAGGAGATTTGTCACTGCAGAGCAAGAATGAGAAATATGAGTGAAGGTGTGTAGGGTCTCTGCGTGGAAAGTTGTTTCTTGTATTATACTATATTAAAAGTAACACAAATGGCTGGATGAGTTGTTTTTCTCTACTGCCAACTGTCACACACTGTTGTTTTGAACTAAACACGCCCCCACACAGACACACATCAGCAGCTGATGTTTTGAACATCTGTGTTATCTGCCCTTCCCGTCTTTTTCTTCTTCACTGTTTCTGTCAGCTGGTTCCTTTCTCTCCTCTTTTCATCTCATTTTTGTTATCTTAATCCCCCACCCCCCTACCCTACCTCCCTCTCTATTTCTTTATCTGTCTCCTTCCCTCCTGCTTGCTTGTTGCATGGCTGTCATCTGCCTGAAGGTGCCTGCAACCTCAGATTCTCTGAGCGTGATCAAGTTTCAAAAGAAAATTCAAGGAATGCAAGTTGCCCACTGCCCATTTTTCAAGGCCCTGTTTATGCAAGAATGTTATTTTTACAAGTCTCTACCTCTAACCCCCCCTCCTCACAACTGACACATACACACTACTTTCCTCCTTTTCTCTTCCATTAAACTGAACCTCCTTTAAAAATACACACAGAGGGTTGGACGTGGGGGCATTCAGCAAACAAGAAACAAAACAGAGGAACATTAGCAGTAGAGTGAGAGAGGGGCAAGGAAAGAAAATAAAAAGTGGAAAAGGCTGTGGGGTCTATTGAAACCTGTAGATTTCTGTAAACAAAAGCCAGTTGAACAATGCCTGTTGTTTTAAGCTGAGCTGACGTTGCCAGACTTAGAGATTGTTTGTTGCTGACCCCATCTGAATCGGAGAGAGCCAGCGGCAGCCCTGGGAAACAAAAGTATCAAGCTGCTGGATGGACTGACTCCGACCACAGGCTGCATGTGTTTCAATCAGAACAACTAAATAATCACTGTGTACGTGAGTCTGTGTGTGTTGTGCATCAGACATATTGTTTTTATAGGAGTATATGTTTGTTGAGCAGAATACAGAATACAATAACAGTATTTCAACTCAGTATATAATGGTTATTTCAGTATAATCACTCTAGAAAATAAGGGGATGATTTGCTGCATATGGAATATTTCAGCCAGCACATCCAAAGTGGTCGTGTCAGGCCATTTTAGAAAAAGTTATATTTTACAGCTAAAATCATAGTAATATGGGGGTTGGTACGTTATTTGTATTGCTTGGAAAACAACCTTTTTTTTCTTTTACATCCTTAAAAGTCAAATTGTTTTGTTGTTAAAGGCAGCAGAATGGTCCCAGGTCGTTTTATCTTACTGAACGATGCTAAAGTGTACTGTATCTAGTAGTTTTCAGGTTAGTGGAAGAAGCATGTGCATGCAATGTGTCCTCATAATCCAGTGTAGAAAGTAAAGTAGATTGTACTGTGTCTACAATAAAAGACTTCCATTTACAGTTTTTGAACAAGAATTGTGGTGCTGTGAGATTCATTACACCCCCAGTGAATAGATAGATTAGATGTTTTTAAAGCTCTCCTCCAGTCACGCGGTAAAGTTGTAACACGTTTAAAATTCTTACAAGAACATCAACTTTTTCTCGTCATTGAAAAATTCTGGATCTTGGATGAACGCATACATATTTTTTTTATTTTCGAGGTTTATTTGTTCAACACAAGATGTCTCCTACTTCACAGTGACATGCATTGTCATTGTCTTTGTGCTAGAAGTTATAAATCTGCATATCACTCTTCTTTAAGTTATGTATTAGACTGATATTAGCTTCCAAAAATATTGGTGATATCACAAATCCTACTTGTATGTGCACGTCTTAAGTTTTAAGGTGAGCAAAGAGACCAGACAACAGCACAGAGAAGTGCAAATACTGTATAAGCAAAACATATTTTGAAGTGGTGAGGGATTCTGATTTTGGACTCCATATTGATTAATATGGTGAATATTGTATTGTTATGTAAGTATATAAGTGAGGAAGCCAGTGGTTGTAAAAGTGTGCATGTTTGTACCCATAAAAGTGCTCCTCTTTAAACATGATGGAGAGAGAAAGAGAGTGAGAGCGAGGGAGGGCGACTGGCGTGACGCCCACTGGCACTGAGCCCACATCTCCGGCTGCTGTGGAGCTCCGTGTCACGGCCAGGACTCCCTGCCAGAAGGGCTTTCCCCAGAATCACCTCTGTATACACACACACACACACACACACACATAAACACACACTGACTCCTTCACGCACGAGCACACACATGCCTTACACTCAGTCATGCTGCCCATGTGTTTAGTGTCAACATTTTGATAAAGCTCTGCCAAGCAAACGGTTTGCCTGTGCTAATGGTAGTTTTTTCCTGCTTACCAATAAAAACAACTGGAATGAATGTAAACATCATAAATATCATCGGTTATAGTTGTACACATGTAGAAGCTAAAAGACGTTTTTTAAGGTGCATTTACTGTAGTATACAGTATTAGTACAGTTTTGAGGTACTTAAAGTTGAGTATTTTATGCTACATTTCTGTGAGTAGTGTTTATCTACTCTTCTATATTTATCTGCCAGTTCTAGCAACTAGTTACTTTACAAAATAAAGTAAATTTGCTTAAATAAAATTGCTGCTAATAATACTTATTATTTATGTACTTTTATCTGTACATTTTGAGTTCATGACTTTAACATAACATTCATTGTGATATTAATACTCTTAAGTACTGTCCACTATTGTACATCCACAAAATAAAATGCTATGCATGGACTGCAACATTTAACATTTGAAGTGATGTTGCATTAACCAACATGCTTTTGAATGTATTTTAATTACATGTAAAATTATTGCATAGACATTTATGTGAATAAAAGACCACATGTTAAATACCAGTGTTTCTCCTACTATTATACAAGGGGGGCGCCCGCCCCGCCCCGCCCCCCCCAATGGCACCAACCGCCCCCCCAAGGCGGTCAAGTTAATTTTATTTAATTTGATTTTCTGTACACCGCCAGATCACATTAGAAGTCATTTCAGGTTTCTTTTCCTATAGAACAGGTCTGTATGTTGTTCTTTTATTAAACAAACTAAACAGCCTCATGTTATTTATCTTATTTACGTGACGGCGTCATTTCTGTCTCTCTGTATCTCGCATGGCAGTGTTCTGCCGCGATGCGTACACACAAAGACACGTGCGCGCGCACAGGTGAACACAGAGAGCGCGCGTCAGGAAATATGACTTTTAAAGCATAAAGGCCAAAACACACACACACACACACACCAGCCCTGGCGGCGCAATTTTTTTAAATCATATTTCCGCTGTACAGCTGATATTTAGCAAACGAAACCATCTATTTCTATGACTTTGTGCATTTTCCTTGTTATGTTGTTGTTATGTTTCTAGCATTAAATAACATATTTCTACAGTCTGGAACCTTCCAGCTGTATGTAGAATTATTTCTTGTGCGTTTGGAGACATCGCGTAAAAGGTTCCATATAAATATTTCCACAGTGAGAACTTCTGTGAGCATTTCTGCAGCGGTCCACAGCGCTAACTTTATTAATTATTCATGATTATTAATTGTCCCAGACACAGATTCGGGATCGGTCAGGATGTGACAGTAAATTATTTTCGCATCAACCCCACAAGGCAGAGGTGCCTGAGAGGCATCTTACTTTTAAGTTTTTCTTAGAGTGTGAAGGGCAGCACAATTCTTTGCAACCCTAGAATGAACAAATGGGTGCATAAGTTGTATGTGGTGCACCGAAAATATAATAATAAAATCCATCCATCCATTATCTTAACCGCTCGTCCTCGTAAGGGTTGTGGGCAATAATAAAATGTTTATAAAAAAGGAAAACCAGTTTTAAAGTTACAAAGCATCCATCTTCAATTTACAGAGGTTGCCCTAACTAATGCGTTGATAATGATAGGTGTTCAGTACAACCACCCTCAACTGTTTTCTTTGCAAATTAGCACAGAGAGAGAAAGAGAGACACCCTGTTGGTCTTTGTTTGCGGAGCCAGTTAATTTTCTAATTAGTCTCCACTAAACCCCAACCATCATTAAGAAGATGTGTGTTACCCAGATGTTTCTCTCAACTCAACAGCACCGGGCTGGGCTCACAGAGAGAAATGAGGACGATATTGATGAAAATAATACCAGTTGTGACTGTGTTGATTATGCTAATGATGATATTCTACTAACATGACTTTACAGTTTCATGTGGTTGATGTTTGTGGGAGATGTCTTACAGTGTGTGCCAGCTGTTACATGCACACTGGAAGACTTGAAACAAGACTGCTTATTTTGATAGGTGCCTCCCAAATGTATGCCGTCTGTGTTGACCACGGCAAGAGATGGAGGAATGGAAACGACGAGACCAAAACAGGGGAAAGATGAAGCTGCTAAAGAGTGCGGGCTGATTTCTGGGTGTTTGAATTGGCATGTGGGACAGAAAGAAGAAGAGGAGTGAGGGATGGAGGGTTGAACAGATGGAGGAGGAGGACGATGATGGGAAGAGGAGGTGGTCAAAACAAATGCAAGATGAAATGGGGACAATGCATGTAGTTTTGGGTAGTTGTCCTCAATGATGACTTGTTGTTATGTATTCTGGGCTAATTGTCATCAGAAGAACGCTTGGGGGAATTCCTCAAGTAGAAGAAGTCAAACTGAAGTTTGAGCAATGCAGTTATTTTGCATATTTTTTCAAGTTTTCAAAGAGCATATAAACTGACACTGTCTATTTGCTGAAACAACAGAAGCTTAAAGCCTGTGTGTGGGTGTTTCCTTTAGGGAGAGTTGACTGATATTTGATAGCAAACTAGCCTCTGTGCTACCCTGTGTCAGTTTAATCTCTCATCCAGCAGACTCCCGTCATATCTTTCTGAAAAAATGAATTTTGTTTTGCTGGGTTGCACTTAATTCAGTGACAAACTGACATTCAGTATTGCCTTTTTAAGTTTAACACAGTTTGTGATTCATTTATTAACATACACTATTAAAGTTCCTGCTTTTATTTACCATTAGTTTTCTACTTCATATCTAACTTACAAACTTGAACACATGTCTTGTCTTGCACCTTAGCTGTTCACTGCTAAGGTGACTTGGGTCTTTGTTTCCTTCCTGTTTTGAGGACTTTACTCTGTATTGTTTAAACCAGTGGTAGGCAAACAACCCTGTCTCCTAAAAATTATATTCCTATACAACTAAAATGCAACTGCAATTGCGTTTTTTTGTGGCAAACATAATTATCATGCTGTGTGAAAACTTATTTTTTGAATGAATAATGCGCCACATTTATTAACACAAAGCGAGTTGCAAAGAGGTGGTTGGGTTGGATGGCGGCTGTATCTCGTGCAGGGTTGACAGGCTACAGACCCAAGTTTAAGACCAAAGTCGTTTTCTAGCTTTAGGCAAGAGAAGTACTGAGGTTAAGATTTTCATCTGTTAACCCAGCAAACAGTCTTTCCCCGACCTTAACCCAGTGCTGTGATGCCTGAACTCCACCATAAATAACTTACGCTGGAGCCACATATCTGGTTGCTGAACTGCAACATTGCATATTGCAGGATGTTGTAGATCGGATATTTAGGCAGACAAAAATACGTTGCCTGTGGACATTTCATTGATATGTTAAGCATCAATAAATTTTTTGGAGACAGTCTTAGAGAGTCGCAGCCCTGCTTGTTTTCCAACTATCTCTGCCCTTCTCACTTCTGATTACCTGGATCAGGTGTATTCAGCCAATCACAAGCTGTAAGTGCAGACATGGTTGGAAAACAAGCAGGGCTGTGACTCTCTAGGACCAGGGTTACCTACCACTGGTTTAAATGATGATTATCTCAGCCTCAGACTTTAATGGACAGCAGCATACATAGACCATACATAGTCAATAAACTATTACAGATGCTAATGCACCAATACCTACAGATACATCAAATGAACACCATCTAATCCATACAGTTTAGCTCCGTATGTTACCCTGTGATTAGAATAATGACAGGGAATAATGTTCAGAGTCATAAAACATTTAACAGGATGGTGCTGGGTTATATTATTTAGTGCCTGATCAGGCGGAGGAAATTATCAGTAGCACAGTGTCAGTTGGACCCTCTGAAAAACATTAATCACAGAAAAGAAACTCTTTATTTATTTGCGCAAATATCCGTTTTGATCAAACGAGAGCACATTCACGTGGGAAGCAAGGGAGAAGACTTGTCTATGTACATTATATGTGTGTGTGTGTGTGTGTGTGTGTGGTCTGTGGTCTCACTAACAGACACATTCCCAGTGTCAAATAGGCAGCGTGGACTCAGCGTCACCCCCAACAACCTGACTGACCCCTGTATCCTCCTCCCAAGCTCAACACAGCACAGACGTAGCACACACACACACATTAACACACACATGTAATATCGGTTAATGTGTCTCTTATATACCTGTATTTCTTCCTACATTACTGTCTTGCTGTGTATTAGTCTGTGTCTTACAGTGCAAACATTTGTGTGTTGAGACAGTTTTATAAGATTAACTAGCAACCCTGTCTCTAAAAAATTAAGCTCCTGTGCAGCTAAACTGCAAACACAATTATTTTTTTGTACAGAAAGTAATGGACTTGCTGGATTATATTTCAAAGCAACACATATTTGTACATTTATTAATGAAAACAAGTCTGTCACTCAGTCTGTCTGAGTGTGTGCAGTAAGGTTTAGGCAAGAAAAGCAGTTTGGGTATGGTTAGAAAAAGATTGTGGTTCTGTTTAAAGGTAAAGAAAAACACAGCGTCTGAAGTGACACAGTCTTTCCCTAACCTTAATCAAGTGCTGCGAGAGTCTGAACATAACCAATAGAAGGTTTAATATAGTTGTACTCAAACAAAACAGATGTTGTACAGCAAGATTAGATATTCTATATTCTAACATACAGTTGAGGTCAGAATTATTAGCCCCCCTGATGAAATCATACAAAACCCTTAATATTTCCATGGAAATGACCATAACAAAAACTGTTCATACTTGTATTGCTTCCAAAAGAACAAAG